>JASANF010018378.1:0-30806 GCA_030248245.1 Trissonchulus sp. WLG1_4
AAAGGGGTCAATTTTTCGAAATCGAGATTTTGATGTTTCTAGGGGTAATTCGAGCTCCTGAACACGAATAGAGGGTCTCCTGCCTAGAATAGAGGGTCCCCTACCGTCGGCAACCCGTTTATTGCCGTTAGATGCCCCGGACACTTGGGGGTGTATGAGGTGTCAGTGGGTGAGGTGAGGTGTTTCCTCAAAAATTGAGGTTCGCGTTGAAAAATACGTGTAAAACGGTTTTCCAATGCGTTTTTCTCAGCCCCCCCTGGTCGGATTGGTTCCAAACTTTGTGAGTGGAATCCCTCTGAGGAGTAGATGCCCCGGACACTTGGGGGTGTATGAGGTGTCAGTGGGTGAGGTGAGGTGTGTCCTCAAAAATTGAGGTTCGCGTTGAAAAATACGTGTAAAACTGTACCCTGCCCAGGGGGTCCCCGGGGTCAAATTTTCGAAATTGGGATTTTGACGTCCCTAGGGGCAATTTGGGCCCCTGAATACGAATCCGAGGTCCATTTTCGTGTACGACCCCTCTGGACCCTTCCATGACCCCCTTAGGGCACCCTGCCCAGGGGGTCCCCAGGGGTCAAATTTTCGAAATTTGGATTTTGACGTTTCTAGGGGTAATTTGGGTCCCTGAACACGAATTCGAGGTCCATTTTCGTCTACGACCCCTCTGGACCCTTCCATGACCCCCCTAGGGCACCCTGCCCAGGGGGTCCCTAGGGGTCGAATTTTCGAAATTTGGATTTTGACGTCCCTAGGGACCCCCCCATTTTTGATAATCGAGTGATTTAGTGGGAAATGATGAATTTCTATCAAATTTTCTGACGGAATGATGCTAAATTAATGCTGATAGAATAGCATGCTGACTAAGAGCATATTTTGGTAGGTATTTTTACCAAAAATGTGTGTGGGGAGTTATGAGTCGTGTGTTCATAAATATCGGGTTTTTTTGCCAAAAATAGACAATCTTTTGCTTAGAATGGAGGATCCTCTGCTTAGAATAGTGGGTCCTCTGCCTAGAATAGAGGGTCCCCTACCGTCGGCAACCCGTTTATTGCCGTTAGGAGATATCTCCTAACGGCAATAAACGGGTTGCCGACGGTAGGGGACCCTCTATTCTAGGCAAAGGACCCTCCATTCTAAGCAAAAGATTGTCTATTTTAGGCAAAAAACCCGATATTTATGAACACACGATTCATAACTCCCCACACACATTTTTGGTAAAAATACCTACCAAAATATGCTCTTAGTCAGCATGCTATTCTATCAGCATTAATTTAGCATCATTCCGTCAAAAAAATTGATAGAAATTCATCATTTCCCACTAAATCACTCGATTATCAAAAATTCACTCACGTTACTCCCTAGGGGGGTACCCTGAGGGGGTTTTGGGGGGGTCCAGAGGGGTCCTAGGTAAAAATGGACCCCGGATTCGTGTTCAAGGACCCAAATTACCCCTAGGGACGTCAAAATCCCAATTTCGAAAATTTGACCCCTGGGGACCCCCCGGGAAGGGTGCCCTAGGGGGGTCATGGAAGGGTCCAGAGGGGTCCTAGACAAAAATGGACCTCGGATTCGTGTTCCGGGACCCAAATTACCCCTAGAAACGTCAAAATCCCAATTTCGAAAATTTGACCCCTGGGGACCCCCTGGGCAGGGTGCCCTAGGGGGGTCCCGAGGGGTCGTAGACAAAAATGGACCTCGGATTCGTGTTCCGGGGCCCAAAGTACCCCTAGGGACAAGTTCTTGTCCAAATCCATCACAACACGCTATGCCATAGCTTTCGTTCTGGAAACACACTTTAGTATTCGACTTACCTATATAACCCCATTGAAACATTACCACAACAGGTTTCGTTCATTACATTTTTTTTGAGACCCCATTTTTGAGGTCACGTGACTCGACCCCCCCTAGGGGTAGGAGGGTGCCCGAGTGTCCGGGGCATCTACTCCTCAGAGGCATTCCACCCACAAAGTTTGGGACCAATCCGACCAGGGGGGGGCTGAGAAAAACGCGTTGGAAAACCGTTTTACACGTATTTTTCAACGCGAACCTCAATTTTTGAGGACACACCTCACCTCACCCACTGACACCTCATACACCCCCAAGTGTCCGGGGCATCTACTCCTCAGAGGAATTCCACCCACAAAGTTTGGAACCAATCCGACCAGGGGGGGCTGAGAAAAACGCGTTACAAAACCCGAGGACAACAATAATAATAATAATAATAACAACAACAATAACGACACGGACACGACAAATATAAGGGGTTGCCCTTTGCTGCTTCGCGGCTAGTCGGCAACCCAATAACGACACGGACACGACAAATATAAGGGGTTGCCCGCTTTTTGCTTCGCAAATTGTCGGCAACCCAATAACAATAACAAAACTCCTAACGGCAATAAACGGGTTGCCGACGGTAGGGGACCCTCTATTCTAGGCAGGAGACCCTCTATTCGTGTTCAGGAGCTCGAATTACCCCTAGAAACATCAAAATCTCGATTTCGAAAAATTGACCCCTTTGGCCCTCTGGGGCATGGTACCCTGAGGGGGGGGGGACTACCCTCAGGGGGTCATAGGGGAACCCAGAAGTCCTTACTATTGCAACACACAAGCACAATAGGTTTCGTTCTGGAAACACACTTCACTACATACACTATTCGACTTACCTATATAACCCAATTGAAACATTACCACAACAGGTTTCGTTCATTACATTTTTTTTGAGACCTCATTTTTGAGGTCACGTGACTCGACCCCCCCTAGGGGTAGGACGGTGCCCGAGTGTCCGGGGCATCTACTCCTCAGAGGCATTCCACCCACAAAGTTTGGGACCAATCCGACCAGGGGGGGCTGAGAAAAACGCGTTGGAAAACCGTTTTACACGTATTTTTCAACGCGAACCTCAATTTTTGAGGAAACACCTCACCTCACCCACTGACACCTCATACACCCCCAAGTGTCCGGGGCATCTACTCCTCAGAGGGATTCCACCCACAAAGTTTGGGACCAATCCGACCAGGGGGGGCTGAGAAAAACGCGTTAGAAAACCCGAGGACAACAATAATAACAATAATAAATATCTCCTAACGGCAATAAACGGGTTGCCGACAGTAGGGGACCCTCTATTCTAGGCAAAGGACCCTCTATTCGTGTTCAGGAGCTCGAATTACCCCTAGAAACATCAAAATCTCGATTTCGAAAATTTGACCCCTGAGGACCCCCTAGGGGGGGTACCCTGAGGGGGTCGTAGGGGGGTCCAGGGAGGTCCTAGGCAAAAATGGACCTCGGATTCGTGTTCAGGGGCCCAAATTACCCCTAGAAACATCAAAATCTCAATTTCGAAAATTTGACCCCCGACGACCCCCTGGACCCCCTAGTGGGGGTACCCTGAGGGAGTCATAGGGGGGTCCAGGAGGGTCCTAGGCAAAAATGGACCTCCGATTCGTGTTCAGGGCCCCAAATTACCCCTAGAAACACCAAAATCTCAATTTCGAAAATTTGACCCCCGAGGACCCCCTGGGGGGGGGGTACCCTGAGGGCCATAGGGGGGTCCATGGGGGTCCTAGGTAAAAATTAACGTATTATTATTATTGTACGAATTAGTTCGCAAGTCTGCCAGTTCACGCTTGTGCAAAATTTTTTTTCTATCCAATGTTGCCCGAACAGCCAGAATATAATCCTCCATCGAAATATTTAAATATTTCAAAATGTCAGATAGATCTTTGAAATTTTGAATAACTTTCACATGCTCCGGGACCGCTTGCTTCACTTCGCGCTTTTCATCACAAACAATTCGAAGCACACGTTTAATTTCTAGTCCCAGCTTTAGATATTTATTGAACGTTGCTTCAGTGACAGCAGTCATCGAATAGGCTACGCTTGGCCATCGTTTTTGTTGTGGAATCGCGCCAACAACACCTTCCAAATCTATTTCCATTTCGGCCAAAACCTGATCCGAATCACGACTGTCTTCAGACAAGCAGTCCAAATCCAAATGACCCGTAGCTGGCTGCCTAATCATATCTTCATCACATGCCAATGCACCAGCAGACTGATAGTTTTCAGTCACATTTGCATTTTTATCACGCAAAACGCGATCATGCAAAGGCATATTGATGTCTCCACCGCTTTCAACGATCTGATCACTTGCAACTGTCACATTTTCAAAAATTTCAGCGCCATTTGGCTGATTATTATCAATGTCTTTGTCACGTGCAATTTTAGGCAGTGGATCCATAATCATTGTATATGGCAAAGGAAAATGCGGAATTCCAAATCGGCACCTTGGTTCATCATTGACCATGCGCAGGCAGTATTTTCTATGCGAATGCTGTTGATATTCAATTTTCAGCTCTTCAACTGGATTCGCATCACAGCTAATATATCGATCCACGATATCCGCCATTTCTTCTGCACTCACTTTATCTGGATCTGGAAAATTTTCTACCCAAAACAGCCCATGCATGTGTGGACTGCCACGAGTCTGCATTTCAATTCGATAGAAAAAGTCCTTCACAGGACCAATCGGACTTGCACTATGAGTAAATGTGTGTTTCACTATCACTTGAATCAGTCTATCAAAATATCGACAGCAAAACTCGGCACCTTTATCCATCAGTCGACAGCGCTCTTCAAAACTGAGGTCCATCACGGCATCTTCCGTTACAGTTTCACCATCCACCTCCAGTTTAAGCATTACCAACAAGTGAGCCCACTGTGTTTCAGCAGCACTAAGCGTGATAAAAAACGAAGGCTTTCCGAGTTGACGAATCATGGCAAACAAATCTTTTTTCTGACGCTGTAGCCATCCAGGACTTCCACGAACGTTGCGCAAAACATTGAATGCATCATCACAGACAGCCAATTCCTCCAATACATTTCCTTTTAAAATATCCGAAACAGTCAATGCATTCACATTCCCAGCTTTGGCCTTTCGCATGCATATAGAAATTTCAGAATTTATTCTTTCCATCTGTAGCAATTTTGTAGCAAAAAATGGATATTCATGACATTCCCGGTGTCGGCCATCACATGACCGCATGGAATATTTCACTCTTTCGGCTGTGGTCATGGAGGTTTTCGGAATTTCTTCGCCACAATACAAATGAGGAAAACAGAGTGCTTCCACTTCAGGCTTTAAAATAAGTGGAATAGGCTTTTCTCCTTCACCTGGAGCTACAATGAGTTTTTGGTCACTCAACGAATGCATTTTTTGCAGCGCCATTAATGTTTCCTGATCTGGATCATATGGAGCCACAAGAGTATCACTTACAATGCGACGTCCACATTCGTGTAATGGCTCTTCTTCCCAATCCGACTCTGAATCAGAAGAACATCCAGACGAGGCTGCGCCATCGCCATCATTGTCTTCGGTATTAACCAGGCCACAATTTTGTGCAGCTATTAAAGCTTCCCCATTGGCATCATCCTGTCCAATAGAAATCAGTCCATTATTTTCTCGTACTGTCGAGGCTTCGCCGTCGACACAATTCTGCTCACTGGTATTTAGACCATCATTTTGCTCAGTGGTTGTATCACCTCCTTTTCCAGTGTCAGCCTCGCTACACTTGCACTTCTTACAAGCACAAGTTGTACAGTGACTGGTATTATATCCTTCAACATCCCCTTCATCTTCAATTAGCACACTCAGATCACCGACATCACGAAGGGATTCTAGCCACTGTACATCATTTAGCTTCAGACCTTGTTTATACAGCGATCCATTGTTGAAAAGCCACCTTACTGCTCCCAGAACACGCTTAACGCGAATTCGCTCTTGTCGGTACGGTCCATAGCACCGCTTTCGTTTCATTTCAACAACCAACGTTCCACAATCAGGCAACGACCGAGGCAGTAGACCAACTGAATTTTCCAAATTCGCAGGCACAGCCACAACTGCACCATACAGTCTCGATTGTTTACAAGCAGGCATTTCCCGGATGGTCATAAACGGGATAACAGAACTAACAAGAGTTCGCTCCAATGGTCGCAGGTCCAGCAATTCGTCTGGAATAGGCAGAAGTTGAAAATTTCCAGGCCGTAATACCGGAAGTTTATTCCGATCCAGATATCGACGACATCCACTGCATAAGACCATGTCATGTCTATTGACATGATCACAACTGCACTGTGTTGATTCTGCAATATCATAAATCCTTTCTCGTATTTTCTCATTCCTTATACCATAAACTCGATGTAGGGCGGTTCTGAAAAACCGTTGATGACATACACAACAAACCCATGTAGGTCCTTGTCGTTGTGCATCCAAAAACTGACTGATTCCAGGGGAAATATCAAACGCGGCCATCCTGTTATGCATTTGCACAGATTTACTGCTTAGCCGTTCCAAATTCTCTCATACAAAAATTGATAAACCAAGTATAAAGTACCTGTTGCGCTGTGGCGCAACAGGAAAAAATCACTCACGTTCACAAACACCAACACACGACTCATAATTCCGTACATACATTTTTTGTAAAAATACCTACCAAAATTTGCTCTTAGCATTGGTGCTATTCTATCAGCATGAATTTAGTTTCATCCCATCAAAAAATCTGATACAAATTCATCATTTCCCACTAGATCGCTCGATTATCAAAAAATCACTCACGTTCACAAACACCAACACACGACTCATAATTCCGTACATATATTTTTGGTAAAAATACCTACCAAAATATGCTCTTAGCCTGCTCATCATTTCTAACTAAATCACTCGATCATCGAAAATTCACCAATATTCACATGCACACCTAAATATATTTACCTACCCTACAACTACTACCAAGAAACTCGGAATTACCAAAATTTACTCATATACATATTGTCACACAACAAAAATAAAACACATCAAAAATAAAACATCAAAATTATCAGAAATATGCTTAACATTTAATAATTATAGAGCTACAAACTATGACTATCACAATAATTATTAAATGTTAAGCATATTTCTAACAAATAACTCTATTATCTAATTCATAACTGAATCAATGTTAGTCCAGCCGGTCACAAACCGACTCGTTAGTAACACAGTCCCTGACTCCCATAATGACTGTATCCATCGAACCACAACCACTCATCCACCACCAGTAACTTTTACCAACCAAGGCCGTCCCGCAACTTTTACCAACCAACGCCGTCCCGATATTGCTCCCAAAGTTTGCATCCTAAAACAAGTCATACTATATGTACCACGACTGAACTTTATCGCACCACACTAATTCCAGACGTTTAGTTCATTCTCTTCTACGTAACATAGTATTCAGAAAGATGAATGCATCAGGTTTCATTATTCATCCACTTTCCCTGTTTAAAACTTCATAATCTTGATAGTAATAAATAATTGCAAAATGTATTTCCAACAATTATATACATGTTAATTATCATATTCCAATTTTAAAACACCAAAATCTCATTTTCGAAAATTTGATTCCTCAGGATCCCCTGGGCAGGGTGCCCTAGGGGGGTCATGGAAGGGTCCAGTGGGGTCGTAGACGAAAATGGACATCGGATTCGTGTTCAGGGGCCCAAATTACCCATAGGGACGTCAAAATCCCAATTTCAAAAATTTGACCCCTGGGGACCCCCTGGGCAGGGTGCCCTAGGGGGGTCATAGAAGGGTCCAGACGGGTCGTAGACGAAAATGGACCTCGGATTCGTATTCAGGGGCCCAAATTGCCCCTAGGGACGTCAAAATCCCAATTTCGAAAATTTGACCCCGGGGACCCCCTGGGCAGGGTACAGTTTTACACGTATTTTTCAACGCGAACCTCAATTTTTGAGGACACACCTCACCTCACCCACTGACACCTCATACACCCCCAAGTGTCCGGGGCATCTACTCCTCAGAGGGATTCCACTCACAAAGTTTGGAACCAATCCGACCAGGGGGGGCTGAGAAAAACGCATTGGAAAACCGTTTTACACGTATTTTTCAACGCGAACCTCAATTTTTGAGGAAACACCTCACCTCACCCACTGACACCTCATACACCCCCAAGTGTCCGGGGCATCTACTCCTCAGAGGGATTCCACCCACAAAGTTTGGAACCAATCCGACCAGGGGGGGCTGAGAAAAACGCGTTACAAAACCCGAGGACAACAATAATAATAACAACAATATCTCCTAACGGCAATAAACGGGTTGCCGACGGTAGGGGACCCTCTATTCTAGGCAGGAGACCCTCTATTCGTGTTCAGGAGCTCGAATTACCCCTAGAAACATCAAAATCTCGATTTCGAAAAATTGACCCCTTTGGCCCTCTGGGGCATGGTACCCTGAGGGGGGGGGGCTACCCTCAGGGGGTCATAGGGGGACCCAGAAGAGTCCTTACTATTGCAACACACAAGCACAATAGGTTTCGTTCTGGAAACACACTTCACTACATACACTATTCGACTTACCTATATAACCCAATTGAAACATTACCACAACAGGTTTCGTTCATTACATTTTTTTTGAGACCCCATTTTTGAGGTCACGTGACTCGACCCCCCCTAGGGGTAGGAGGGTGCCCGAGTGTCCGGGGCATCTACTCCTTAGAGGGATTCCACCCACAAAGTTTGGGACCAATCCGACCAGGGGGGGCTGAGAAAAACGCGTTAAAAAACCGTTTTACACCTATTTTTCAACGCGAACCTCAATTTTTGAGGACACACCTCACCTCACCCACTGACACCTCATACACCCCCAAGTGTCCGGGGCATCTACTCCTCAGAGGGATTCCACCCACAAAGTTTGGGACCAATCCGACCAGGGGGGGCTGAGAAAAACGCGTTACAAAACCCGAGGACAACAATAATAATAATAATAATAACAACAACAATAACGACCCCCACACGACCATAGTCCCAAGTGTTTTCC
Organism: Trissonchulus sp. WLG1_4; assembly: GCA_030248245.1. NCBI lineage: Eukaryota > Metazoa > Nematoda > Enoplea > Enoplida > Ironidae > Trissonchulus > Trissonchulus sp. WLG1_4. The sequence continues at coordinate 8,861 of JASANF010018378.1, forward strand.
CCCTCCTCGCAAATTGTCGGCAACCCAATAATAACAACAACAAATATCTCCTAACGGCAATAAACGGGTTGCCGACGGTAGGGGACCCTCTATTCTAGGCAGGAGACCCTCTATTCGTGTTCAGGAGCTCGAATTACCCCTAGAAACATCAAAATCTCAATTTCGAAAAATTGACCCCTTTGGCCCTCTGGGGCATGGTACCCTGAGGGGGGGGGGGCTACCCTCAGGGGGTCATAGGGGGACCCAGAAGAGTCCTTACTATTGCAACACACAAGCACAATAGGTTTCGTCCTGGAAACACACTTCACTACATACACTATTCGACTTACCTATATAACCCAATTGAAACATTACCACAACAGGTTTCGTTCATTACATTTTTTTTGAGACCCCATTTTTGAGGTCACGTGACTCGACCCCCCCTAGAGGTAGGACGGTGCCCGAGTGTCCGGGGCATCTACTCCTCAGAGGCATTCCACCCACAAAGTTTGGGACCAATCCGACCAGGGGGGGCTGAGAAAAACGCGTTGGAAAACCGTTTTACACGTATTTTTCAACGCGAACCTCAATTTTTGAGGACACACCTCACCTCACCCACTGACACCTCATACACCCCCAAGTGTCCGGGGCATCTACTCCTCAGAGGGATTCCACCCACAAAGTTTGGGACCAATCTGACCAGGGGGGGCTGAGAAAAACGCGTTACAAAACCCGAGGACAACAATAATAATAATAATAATAACAACAACAATAACGACACGGACACGACAAATATAAGGGGTTGCCCGCTTTTTGCTTCGCAAATTGTCGGCAACCCAATAATAACAACAACAATAACGACACGGACACGACAAATATAAGGGGTTGCCCTTTGCTGCTTCGCGGCTAGTCGGCTAGGGAGTAACGTGGGTGAATTTTTGATAATCGAGTGATTTAATGAGAAATAATGAATTTGTATCAAATTTTTTGACGGAATGATGCTAAATTAATGCTGATAGAATAGCATGCTGACTAAGAGCATATTTTGGTAGGTATTTTTACCAAAAATGTGTTTGGGGAGTTATGAGTCGTGTGTTCATAAATATCGGTTTTTTTGCCAAAAATAGACAATCTTTTGCTTAGAATGGAGGGTCCTCTACCTAGAATAGAGGGTCGTCTGTCTAGAATAGTGTGCTCTGCGTAGAATAGAGGGTCTTCTGCCTAGAATAGAGGGTCCCTTACCGGTCGGCAACCCGTTGTGGCCTACTGGCGATTTTTTGGAATTTAGTTTCATATATGTACATAGCTTATGCTTACACTGCTTAGTGTTAGTTATCTTCCTTAACATTATAGTTACCTCTTCTTTGCGTATTCGCTTTGATATTTCTGTCGCACTGCACTTTAAAACCTCGGTTCCGGGCCCAAGAGGTGGCAATTTTTCACTCTTTCGGAACACAAAATATACAATTCGGAAGAGAAGAAGAACAGTCGTGTAATACACAAACTGTATCAATTCTAGTAACATCCTGCAAAAAACAAAATTTGCAACAATTTCAAACCATGGTTAACATTTTTGGGTCTCACAGAATTTTATGTTGCAATTACTGATAGGCCCGTATTCACATACTAACACTAACGCTTAAACTTAGTGTTTACACTTAAAACGCTAAGTGTTATTCACAAACTTATAACACTAACACTAACGCTTAGCGTTAGTATGTGAATACCACTTAGTATGTGAATACGGGCCAAAATCTGAAATGAATTTTCTTGAATCGTCACATATTTGGTCATGGTCTCAACTAAAATAGAAACATTTGCAAAACAAAACAACCGAAATGTTTCTCCGAAACAACCGAAACTTTTCTGTTAACAAGCACCAAACCGGCTGTACTAAAACAACTGTAACTTCCTTAATAGTAAACTTTTTCGCGAGATTTTGCTATTTTTGAAATCTAAACACCCAGACAAAGCGTTTCCAGGTATCGCGGAGTTTCTGGCACGTCTGTGGTGTCAGTGGGACATCGTGCCATTCTAATTTTAACTCAAATTATAAAGTTGAATTTAGGATATTTCGTTCAAAATTCCTAAATCCTACCCTTGAAACTTCTTCAAAAGTCGGTTTTAGCCAAAAAATAGCTTAAATCTTAGTTTCAACTTAAATCTTAGTAAGATTTAGGTTGGCACGATGTCCGCACAGCTTTTAAGGTGGTAGTTTCGTATATGCAGTTTTTGTCGCGATTCGCTCGAACCAACAGCTAACTTTATGAAATTTGGCACACGTATGAGGCACTATTAGGCCAACATATGGGCAAATTATAGACTCTTCATATTCAGTTACACTATAGTTATTACAAAGAAAGTAGTGTTTTTGACATTTTTTGGCTATTTTTACAATATTTCGTGATTTTTAAACAACTTTTTCTCAAAAACAGTATTGATTTTCACTAAATTAAAAAAAAGGAATCTAGATATTTTACTTAAGATCAGTTTGGAACGTTAAAACGCATATTTAACTGCAACTGTTTTCAGGAAATTGAGACTTTCTGAATTCAACTCCGATTTTCACTTTAAAATGATGTTATGTAAAATTTAAGCTGCGCATATCTTCAAAACTCGTCACCGAACTAGATAAAGTTGCATTACAGTGTTGTGTCAAAACTCATGTTACCAACTGTTATATAACCAGGGTTATGAGCTCTGAAGTGTATCACCCCCATTTTTGACAAAAAAACGCTCGAAAATACGTGACAAGAGGTGATGTTCTATATTCGTTTTACCTAGCTTCCGTATTGTCGTTTGAATGTATTAGCGGTCATATTGAAAGACAATAGGTCACTTTAGCCTATGGTGGTTGAATTTATTGCCATGGTTGCCATGGCAACGCATACACGTTCATTACACTAAAAGATGCGTCATGTACTCGAAACTGTCATTTTGCTGATTAAATGTGCAGTCTATATTCATAATATTTAACCAAAATGAAGAAAACTAAAATGTCTAGATTCCTTTTTTTGCAATTATTGATAGGCATTGTAGTTTTTGTTTTCTCAAGCCATAAAGTGTTACAAAGTTCAACAAAGTAATATTTTGAAGCTTAGATTTAAAATACTGAAGCAACGTGATGACTTATCCAAATGAAACAATGCATGTATTGAGACACCTACAAGTAAATTTAGACTAAATTGGAATTAAATTCATCGGGTCATATTCTTTCCAAAATGAAACATAAAGCAAAACTTGAAAAAATGCCGAATTTGAGATATTTCACAGCGTATTTTGGACAAACTGTTAAAATTGTTAACAAAACAAATACTTGTGCTTATGCTCTATTTCTTTGTCCATGAAATGCAAAAAACCGCTTATAAATAGCTTCTAAAACAACCGAGTAACAGCTCACTAAAAAAAGCTGCATATACGAAACTACCACCTAAACCTAAATTTATTGCATTTTGAACAAAAATTTAAAAACTGAACTTTTAAAAAAAGTTGAAAGTAGGATTTAAGATTTTTGAGCCCAAAATCCTAAAATCATAAATCCAACTTTGAAATTCAGTCAAACCATTCTTTTTTTATATTCCGCTATCATAAATATTTGCCCCCCACGACAAGAGTACGTTACCATAACTTAATAACTCACGTAACAAGAGCATGTAATCATATCATTGTGGCTCACTTTTTCCATTTGTGTTGTAAGAATTTTCACCAACTGAAAGTCAAAAGTAGGATTTAGGACTTTTGAACATAAAACCCTAAAACCAACTTTCAAAAGCAGTTAGAAGTTGGTTTCAGACATAATATTTGTTTAAATTTGATTTTAAACTTCAATTTTCAATAAAAATTAGGTTGGCACGATGTCCGCAGAGTTCAAAAAATATTTTTCGTACTTTCTAAAACCAACTTTTAACTTTGAGACAAAAGTACGAAGTAGGAAGTTGGATGTAGGATTTTAAGCCAAAATCCTACATCCTACCTTGAAATATGAGTTGAAAGTAGAATGGCACGATGTTCCACTGACAAAAGTGCCAAATCACAATCTCACGAAACAACATTCAGCTTTTCTTCTCTTCAGCTTTTCTTGTAGGTACAAAAGTACAATTTTTAGCGTTTTGATTTTGATTATAGTGACAACACAAAAAGTTTGTAAAATTTCAAACTATTGTTGAATTTCTGCTTTTTTGACCTGAAAAAACTTTTTCTCCGCTAAAAAAATTGACAATGTCAATGACGAATGACATTGATGACGAATGATGTCCCACTGTCAGTGTCGTCAGTGGGACATCGTGCCATTCTACTTTCAACTCATATTTCAAAGTAGGATGTTGGATTTTGGCTTAAAATCCTAAATCCAACTTCGCACTTCCTACTTTTGTCTCAAAGTTAACAGTTGGTTTTAGAAAGTACGAAAATTATTATTTAAACTCTGCGGACATCGTGCCAACCTAAATCTTATTGAAAAATGAAGTTTAGAATCGAATTTCAACAAACATGTCTAAAACCAACTTTTAACTGGTTTCGAAAGTTGGATTTAGGGTTTTTGGATCAAAAGTCCTAAGTCCGACTTTTCAATTTCAGTTGGTCAAATTTTTTGTCACAAAAAAGAAAAAGTGAGCTAAAACATCACAATTACGTGCTCTTGCTAGTGAGCCAGTGAGTCACGATACCGTACTCTTGTCATGGAGCGAGACTGTTTATGATTATGACAGCGGGATAAAATAAAATACTCGTTAACTGTACATACGTTTAAAAGTTTAATTTCGAAATTTAGGATTTTGTGTTCAAAAATCCGAAAACCTACTTTCAACCTTTTTTAAAAGTTCAGTTTTTAAATTTTTATTCAAAATGCGATACATTTAGGTTTTAAAAGCTGCGCGGACATCGTGCCAACCTAAATTTTACTGAATTTTAAGTTGAAATTAAGATTTAAGCTAATTTTTGGCTAAAACCGACTTTTGAAAAGGTTTTAAAAGTAGGATTTAGGATTTTTGAACGAAAAATTCTAAATTCAACTTTGAAGTTTGAGTTAAAACCACAGATGCACATAGGGGGGGTAGGGGGCACAGGAAAAAATAATTTGGAAATATCACTGAAAAGAGGCGGAAAATTGAAGGAAAAATTTCCTTCACATTTCCTCTTTATTTCCGTTAAATTTCCTCCAATAACAATTCTCACTTTCTATCACATTTCAGTCACATTTCTGTAACATTTCCGCAACATTTCCTTCACTTTTCCGCCACATTTCCTTCATTTAGTCCAACTTTCCGTCACTTTTCGGCGCATGCTTTTCCTTTATATTTCCTTCACTTTTCAGTCATATTTTCTTTGCATTTCCTTCACTTTTTGGTCATATTTCCTTCACTTTACGGTCAAATTTCCTTCACATTTCGGTCATATTCCCTTCACTTTTCGGTCATATTTCCTTTCTTTTTTCGACATATTTCTGCTAGATTTTGTTTACTTTTCCGTACATTTTCTTAAAAGTTTCTGCTACAATTGTCGTGCTTTTCAAATTTATACTTTTTTCCGCACTGTTACGAATACATTTCAGTTTAAGCAGACGTCATTTTCCATGCTTTTTTAGCAAGATTTCCACTGCTTATACATACTCAGTAAACTAAGCAGGCAGGATTTTTCCTGAAAATTTCTATTTTTTAGTGCCTAAAGCCTAAGCCTAAGCCAAAGCCTGAACCTAAGTCTAAGCCCAATCCTGATATCAAGCCTAAACGAACGTACAAAAAAAGTATAAAATATGTATAAATGTATAAAAATGTATAAAAATAGCCCTTGTCACCCAACTTGAACTGACTATAACATTGTAAATATATACTCGGTCGATTGTGATAATTTTACACTCATCGTGTTCAGAAAGTCAGATTTTATCATGTGAGCGTTTTCGTTTCTACTAAATGTTCGTATTTTTGCGGAAAACTTTTTGTCACTTTTTAGCTAGAATTTTGACAGAGCGGATTTTTTGGCGAAATTGATACTAGTTCGAATTTTTAACGTACTTAGATAAAAAAGCGCCAAAAATTGACCTATGGTGACTAACAAACCTAAAAAATGCAATGCGTTGTATACAGGAAAAAATTGAAGAATGGTGAGTGACAAGGGCTGGAATTCACAACCTAACAAGTTTCAAGCCCAAATTTAAGTGTTTCACTAACTTTTAAGGGAAAGTTAGTGTTAGTGTTAGGTTGTGAATTCCAGCCAAGGGCTGTCCTTAAGGTAGCACTCCTGAGTCCTGAAATGTGGGTTTTGGCCATTATTTTGAAAACGCGCAAAAATAAACATGCATCGTAAGAACAAAAGTTGATCAGAAGTGAATTTCCTTCAATTTGATGTACATATCACATAAAATTTTTTCGAACATTTTTGAGCAAATTTCGTCAAGAAAAATAGAATTTCACGGAAATGCCTTCACAAGCCAGTGCATTTACACGTATGTAATGAATTTGAAAGGCTGAAAAACACTAGGAGCTGTGTTTTACTGAAACGTAATTAAAAACTTTTGGTGTTTTATTGAGTCTGGTATAATTTTTTTGTGAACTAATGCGATACTTTCTGCATGAGACAGAAATATAATGCGTGTGAATACAAACGCAAATTTTCGGCTTGCGATTTTAAAAAAATGGCTAAACGAAAAAAGTTAAAATTTGGCACATAAATGCACCTTGACACCTTCGAGCGGTCGCAGAATTTGATTTTTGGCTAATCGATAGTATCTAAAAAATTTAGTCAAATTTATGTTTTTCAAAAATCGCGATTTTAGTGTTTTTCGATATATCAATCATTTTCATCAAAAATGACTTTTTGTGCCGCTCGATCACGTTGAGGCGAGAAAAATGAGTTATTGATTGTGCAACAGCTACTTACTTGCGAAGAGAAATCGCAAGCCGAAATTCCACTCACGTTTGGTCTATAGTGAATGCTAATTTCTATCAATCAGCTTCATTTTTTGTATTTAGGCATAATTTTACACCAGCTTGCCATTGTGTATCTAAAATTGGCCCCAAACTGCCGTTTTTTGAAAAGTCACATTTCAGGAGCGCCACCTTAAACGTTCGTTAAGCCTAAGCCGCATACTAAGCCTAAGCCCTAAACCCAAGCCTAAGCCCTAAACCCAAGCCTAGAGCCAACCCCAAGCCTAAATTAAGTCCTTAATTAAAGTTTAAATTTGGTCAAAAACAGGACGCACGATTCTAGCAAATTCGGCCAATTTTCGGACGGTGTATATGGGATCAAATAGCCTCTGTTTTAATTCTAAAAATTCTAAAACAATATTGTGACTCTATTTAAGCACGTTTGGAACGGAAAAAGTAAGAATTTCAGTAAAAAAATTGTGAAAACGTCCCTCATTTAAGGGTCAGACTTCGGGGTGCAACTGAAGAATGGGGGGAAAATTCCATTTTAACTTTTTATTGCCAAAAATATCATTTTAAACGTTTTTTAGTGCGCTGAGTTCATTGGCTCATCATAGCTCAGAATCATTCAAGGGCTCATCATAGCTCAGAAAGTCCAAATTTGTGGATAGGGGTTCTATTACAAAAATGCTTCACTCGAGGTGCCAGGTGAAAAATTGGCCACATTCAGCAGAATCCTCCAATTTTTGACCAAATACAAACTGGGCGTAAATTTAGGCCTAGGCTTAGGGCTTAGGGCTCAGGTTTCGTATGGAGCTCAGGCTTAGGTTTAGTATCAGGCTTAGGCTTAGGTTCAGGCTTAGGCTTAGGCTTAGGCACTAAAAAATCGAAATTTTCAGGAAAAATCCTGCCAGCGTAGCCTTGAGAATCCTGCCAGCTAAGCTTAGACGATGCCTTAAAACATCATAACGCACTCAAAACTATCCAAAAACAAAGATTATAGCCATTTTTGGCGTCGAACTTTGGCCTACGTTCATTTCCCAAAGCACAGAAAATAAATTTTCAAGGGCTTATAGCTCAGAAAATACAAATTTATGGATAGGAGTTCTATTACAAAACATACTTCCCTTGAGGTGCTCTACTCCAAGAAATAGGTCCACTATTCCCCCCCCCCCAACTGCATTTAACCCGGATTCTCGGATCAAGTGCAATTTTTTATTCAATATTTATTGTCTTCCCGGATTTCTTGTGTCAAAGCTTTATCACGCAGATGTAACATTATTTTATTTTGTTTTAGAAATTGGGTGGGACTTCTTAATACATATATACTGTACCGATCTTGTTTCTCTGCTGGTTCGTAATTTTGTACAAGGTTTGTCTTCTATTCGCTTGTAAAAACTGGTTAAGCTTAGATCACAGTAAAATAACCCGTATTTGTAGTAGAATTCTTTTGCTGTTATGTTAATGCGCTCTTTATTATATTAATTACTAATTAGCAAAGTTCTAGGAGGTAGGAAGGAAGTTTGGTATTTGTCACAGGTTTGACTTATTTAACTTATGCGCCTCCAAGGGGGTACCGGAACCGGTCTTTTTTTTAATTGTATATGAAGGCCCATCTTAGAAATAGTTGATTAACTTGTATGAGACAGTGGCGCTTGACAGCTACAGTGGCGTTCGTAAAGGGGTGGGGGGTGGCTGCGGAGCAAGGTGAGTCACTGTCACCGTCGAGAGTGAGCCACCGCCGCTCAAAGGAGGGGGGCTGCGAGTCTGCGACCCTCTAAGGGAAGGCTCAAACCGCTAAGGGGGGGCTGCAGCCCCCCCCTAAATACGCCACTGGTATGAGAGTTTGCGCGCGCATGCCGGGTCAGGTTGAATAAGCGACCCGCTCCACTCAGTTCTTTTCTTCACCCACTTCAGTTTAGTTCACCCGTCAGTTCAGCTAAAAGCTAACTAGTTTTTATTATTGTGCGCGTCTGTGATTTTCTATGTCTTTAATTTAGCGAACTAGTTTATTGCCGTTGGCTTGAATTTTGAAATGGAGATTGCCGAAAAATGTTGGATTTTTCCAGTAGCATTTTTTCGCATAGTCTCTACCCGGAAAATAGGCGTGTCGGAACCATTCTGTCAAAGTACCCTAGTATTTGAACAGTTTCACCAAATTTGATCTAACCTCTAGTGCTATTGTTTATAATACGATTAATATTAGTATAAAGTTATAATATCATTTAACATTGTATATTAAATTGCGAAAAAAGTTAAGACAAAAAATACTAAAATATTGAAGTGCTGTTGGAATCGTCCACTAACGCGAAAACAGGATCAATGAAAAGGCATCAAACTTTCAAGAGTTATACGTTTGTAAACCGGAACTGTAAATGTGCGAAGAAGAAGAAGACAACAGAAAAACTGAACGAAGTCTAACGATCTGTAGATTGCTGGAAAACTGGAAACCGGAACCGAACTATTGCATATTATAGTTGTATATACGAGAAGTGGAGAAGATCGTATTTGAAAGAAGAATGACGTAAAAAGTCGAAAAAAACGGCCCATTCTTTTATTAGTGTATTTTTACTTTCTAGCGTTATCGCGGCACCGTTAGACAATGACGAGCGCCCTGGCCAAAATTCGACGGGGCGAGCTGAGTCAACCCGTGACTGGGAAGCTAGCGTCGATAATGGAAAGTGTCATTCGTGAAAGCCGTGCCTTTTTGGTACTAAAGTAACTTATGTATATAGTTGTTTTTTATGATCGCATGCAGATTTCAAATTTAAGTGGTTTTCGTCGTATCTACTAAGCACAGGAGTCATTTGGTGTTGGGTTTCCGCTTGGCTTAGTTTCGTCGTCTGATGGATTAGACTCAACCGCCGGCGGCTTCGATTAGATAATCCGTGTCGATTTGAAGTTTGTTCCCATCCATCTTAATTTCGTCTAATTGGTCTCAGTTTCGTCTTAATCGGTTTTCTTGTGTATAACGGTCTCAGTTTTGTCTAAATCGGTTTTCTTGTGTATAACGGTCTCAGTTTTGTGGTGAGTTCGTCTGCATTGGTCTCGATCGGCTTTCGGCTTCGGCTCAAGTTGGTTAAAGTTCAAGTTAAAGTTGATTTATTTTGTGTAGAAACATGGCATTGGCAAAAGGTTGTTATGAGAGAAACAGAAACATGGTTATCGACCGTTTATTTTTGCAACTTAACAGCTTAATAGTAACTCAGTACGTCTATCGATACTCACGCCACTGCAGGATCACCAAAGTTCAAAATGGTCAATTGTGCCAGATTTTATTTCAATAAAAGTAAACTGTGGCTTATCCCCTCACCGTACGTTTATACTATACGACATGTGTTTATTTGTAGACGTATATACGTGTACTATGGTGATAGGGCTGGTAGGTTTGTAATACGATCTATAGATTTGTACTTCCACAACTAACAGCCAGTTTTTTAAATCTTACGGAAAACGATGTGTGGATCAAAACAAACTCATCCGGTTGCGCATTTGTGAATAAAAGGTTTACTTTATAATGCTTTTATACTACGATGCTGTGTTTATTTGTATAGACGTTATTTATAGTTCACTTTAACATTTTGCTCATAATTCTTTTTGTGCTTTAGACAGCCAACAAGATGTCTTGTCCTCGCTGCAGTGCTGAGCAGAAACGTGCAGTGCATTTAACACTGCACCAAATCAACTGGGATGAAGCTTTGTGGATGTGTGACACGGAAAATGTTAGTGTTTTAGGACTATAAGTTCGATTATGGTATGTGAGTCTAGACCAAGTTATCGTCGTCTCGTCATATATACTTAAGTCAAATAATATAGTTTGTAATATTGTGAATATAGTTTGTATATCATATGCAGTTTATGCAACCTGTATCCTTGATGCTTGAAACAAATAAATCATATCATAATCATTGAAGTTAACATAAAAAAGAAAAAATTGTATCCTAAGCTAAGCTATCGGCTGAAAGTTTTAACACTATTCCGTTCCGCTTTAAAAAATATATATTATATATAATTGTCTTGGTAGTAGTATAACCGATTAATAACCCGTTTTATGTTTTAGTGTCCATATCCGCTTGCTGGAGCAGAAGATATTCACCAATTCATTGTGCGGCGACACTACACTGATATGCTTAACCAGACACCATTCCCTTCAATGAATAATAGTACTACTAGTAGCAATACTACTAATAGTGCTACGAGAGTGCGTACTATTAGCGGGCGTAGTATTTCGGGTGATTTTGTGAATGGAACGGGACAGTCGGACGATGACTGGAACACTTTTCCCAATTTCGAAGAAACTAAACGTTCTAATGAAATAATCCCATCTAAGAATAGTGGTTATGGAAACACGATGACTACTGATAATACTGGGATGTCGACAACAGAAACTACTACTACTACCACTAATTCTATGAATGAACTGCCGACTGATAGTCATGACGCATTGCCGGATTTGAATTTGGAATTCATGTTAACACCGCCCTCAGAAACTAGCACTTCTCCAGTGCAGGCTGGTTTTGTGAATGGATCAGAGAACAGTCCCATTTCTGCAACTATAGCCAGCGTAATTTCTACTCTAAATGGTAGTGGTTCATTGAATGAAGTCATTAATACTATCACCGGTACTCTGAATACCGTGCCGTGTGATCCTGCCACTATTAGTACTCGAGTTTATGGACAAAATCCAAGCGACAGTCTCACGTTTGCCGATAAAGAACAATCCAAGGATGATTCTCTGACTTCGAAACCGGTTTTGAGTGAGGAAACATTGGATTTTAGTAGTCCTGTAACAACCATTCCCACTATAACAAAGGTCAGCTCATTTATGGGACTAATCAGTAGTAGTAGTAGTAGTAGTAGCAGTAGTGGGAAGAGTCCGCAGAAAACGAAGTCCCAGAGACCCATTTTGCCCAAGTTACAGTTGCCGTCAATAATTTCTGGGAAAAATGAGCTGGTAACTGAAACAGTGATCAAGGCTGAATTCAAGAGTCGGCGAACTGTCTGTCGGTCTGCTCGGGGTAAATTTCCTGCCAAAATCTGTCGCGAAAAAGCATCGATAACAATTTCAGCCCCAACGCCTGTGTCCGCTACGCCAAAAACTCCCGTTCAAACTGCTGCTAAAGGACCAAAACTTGCGGTCGATTCCAATTTAATGATCAACAGCCCTTTGTCTGTGAAAGCACAGGCTTTTGTGAAACGACTTTCGGATTCGATTACCATCTCGCTGCCTGAACAAGCCATGGGACTACACAATCTAGAAGAACAACTGCTAGACTTGGAAACCAATGTTTCCTGCGTGTGGCTGGCTTTGCAAAAAAGCTATCAAGCCAGCAGCCCGCTGAAACGACACAGAAATAAGCCGGACAATTCGTTTCTGAACTGCTTGGAGATCAAGGATGAGAGAATGCGAGAACTGCTGACTGGAACATACTTTTGGGGCGGCGTTTGTGCCTGTGGACATGTGTTTCAAAAAAAGTAGGTTTATTTCTGAACAAGCAGAAGTTTTTAATAGTAATGTAGTGTTTCAACAACCCAGTAATAAATTTAATATACTGAGCAGGTAGTGTTTTTTCTGAACAGTTTTCAGACTTATGTTTCGCTTGAACTGAAAGCCTTAGTAATTATGGATATAAAAAGTATATACATCCAAGTTTCTTAAGGGGCGGGGGGGCTACCCAGGTCAAAAATCAAAGTTCTCCAATTTTGCTTATTTTCACATATGTTACACCCCCAAGGCACCTCTACCTCAGATAAGAACAATTAAGCTTGAAGTTGCACTTTTGGTTCAGTGCGTTTGTCAGTGTATTTACATGGGCAAAAGTACGCCAAAAAGCCGAAAAGTAGCCCTTATTTGGACAGTTCTAGCACAAACCACATTAAGCCAATCAGGCTGAAACTTGGCACAGTAGTAGCCCACATGTATGCGCAAAATCGTATGATCCGGATATTTTATATGTATTTTCAAATCTAAAATCGAGGGCGAAATGTGAAAAAAAAGCCGTTTTTTGGACCCGCCAAATGTGAGTGATTTTACATTTGACGTCATTGCTCAGGCCATGGGCAAAAATTTAAAAAAATGGATCATAGAGGTTGAGATATGACGTTAGGCTATGGAATCATGTAAAAAATCAGCTTCGTCAGTGTTAACAAAAATTTCGAGTAAATGGGCGCTTTGCAACCACAAATAACTTTTTTTGCGCCTATGATTTACACGTAAAATTGAATTTTTGGGAGCCCCTAGTGAAAAATTGGCAATAGCATTGGTTCCAGTTCGTTACATCTGCGATGCGCCTTCCCTGGGGCAACATTGTGTGCATATTTGAAGCGAATCGGAGAACCTAAAATTTTCACTTTTTCAGGTAGCCCCCCCCCTCTCAACCTCCATGATCCATTTTTTTAAATTTTTGCCCATGGCCTGAGCTGTGACGCCAAATGTAAAATCACTCAAATTTGGCGGGCCCAAAAAACGGCCATTTCTTCACCTTTCGCACTCGATTTTAAAATTGAAATTACATATCAAAAATCCGGATCTTACGATTTTGCGCTTACATGTGGGCTACTACTATGCCAGGTTTCAGCCTGATTGGCTTGATCTGGTTTGGGTTAAAACTGTCCAAGTTAGGGCTACTTTTAGGCTTTTTGGCGTACTTTTGCCTATGTAAATACAGTGACAAACGCACTGAACCAAAAGTGCACCTTCAAGCTTAATTGTTCTTATCTGATGTTGGGGTGCCTTGGGGGAGTAACATAGGTGAAAATAAGCAAAATTGGAGAACTTTGATTTTTGACCTGGGTAGTGTCAGTGTTACATCTGGTTCAAGTTTGACGCTAACACGCTGTTTCTTTGTCTTCTGTTATGTGATCAACATTAAACGTTATTCAGAGTAACGTTTGATGAGTAGGCTTGTTTAAACCTATATAGAATATTATGTAGAATTTTTTAAAATTTTGAGGCTTAGTTTTTTAAGCTTGAAAATGAAATCACCATGGAAGTTGTGATCAGGCAGTACGTTCAAAGTCCGTTTGTTCTGCCCCAAATGAGTAGATGTCTGAAAATCCCGGTCATGTGTATAGACTATGAATGATTAGAATGAATCATATAATACTATCAAGAGTACATAATAGGAAGAGTATGACACTCTTCCTATTATGCCTTTGGGCGTGCGTCCAATGCGCAGCGCGAAATAGCCCGTTTATGTACGGTTTTGAGAGTGGGGGTACCCCCCCTCAACTGAAGACCCCGTACTCAACTGAGGGGGGGTACCCCACCCTTAGTTCAGTACCCCGTCTTCAGTTGAGGGGGGCGGTACCCCCCTTCATTTCAAGACACTAACAAGGACTTTTGTTGATGTGCTGAAATGAGGGGGGGCACCCCCCCCCCCACCGGGGTACAGAAAAGAATGGGGGGGGGGGGGGTAGCGCAAGGTCTTGCTTAGTGTCTTGAAATGAGGGGGGGCACCCCCCCCCTCAACCCCCCCTCAGTTGAGTACGGGGTATCGTTTTGAGGGGGGGGGGTACCCCCCTCAGTTGAGTACGGGGTCTTCAGTTGAGGGGGGGTACCCCCCCCCTCAAAACCGTACATAAAAGGCCTATTTCGCGCTGCGCATTGGACGCGCGCTGCCTGGCATAATAGGGAGAGTGTCATACTCTTCCTATTATGTACTCTTGATACTATATATAAATGAATGGATACTCCAACGTCAACGAATATAGGTATAACTTTATTCTATTTCCGTTTCACCGGGGTCTGCATTTCTCTGGAGGCGGACATTGACGGCGACTGGAATGCCAACGAGCCCACTCTGCCCAACCAGTCTTGCGAGGCCTGCACCGATAACCAGTTCACCGCTGTGCTCAAACCAGCACAGTATGTTTGCTGTTGGGGCTTATGTTTTGAATCCATAGTGGTTTAGGGCTGTGTAGTGTAAATAAGTTAGCATAATTAAATGAATTGAATAAATGAATGAAAAGGACTAAATGAGTGTACAATAATGCTAAATCAAGATACGGTTCGATTCATAATATGAGTCACATATTATATACTTAGACTGTTAATACTTAATTTGTCACCATAGCAGCAGCAGTTTTATGTAATGTACGCCAACGCAGCTTGGGATTAGGATCGATTCATACCCACAGCCGTATGACCGCTCTGCCGGAAAAATTACGAAATTATCACGCCACAATCTTATTTTATACGCTATTGATGACGTGATCATTTGGTAATTTTGACGGTTCAACGGTCATAACACTGTTGAGTTACTTATGAATCAACCGTTTAAAAATGGTTACTGTTTTAAATGATTCATTGCGAATACCAATATACCACAACACACTAACACTGTTTTGTTTCAGATACCCCAGTTTCCTGATGATGCATTTTGCCCGCGGTCTCCAGCGTTCGTGGAATGAGTTTGTCCGACTAGATTTGGAACACGGCCGGGTCTGTTACCGTCTGGCCTGCATTGTGGCCAATGGCTCGACTTTCGGCAAATATGATGTGCATCATATTGTCATTGAAGGCAATGGTAAATGCTAGATTATAATTTTATGGTTTTTTGGCTAGTTTTTTAGCAGTAGCAGATTATTTTTGTGTATTTTCTTGATTTTCTTATTGAAAAAGCACATTCTAGGGTGGCGTGGAAGTGCCAGAAAACATCCTTTGAAGAGGCATCCAAAATATACGATTGTTTTTATTGTCGTCAAACACACTGAAGTTCATAAAAAATCAGACATTATTTTTCTGCCAATGAGCCCATTTCTTTGTTGAATACTAGTAACTGAACTTTTTTTGAACCAATTTTAAAATACGTCCTTGAATGCCGTTGTGATTTTCAACTTAGGGTTTATATACTTGCTGCCGTATGTCCGTTCAGCCCACAAAATTACAGTATAATAGCGCCACCAATAATGTAACAGTTTAGTTTGTGGTGTGATTATTTTCTAGTTTTGCCGGCTGAACAAATATACGGCTGTGAAGTATGAATCGACCATAAATCACTTTCTATTTCAGATGTGCGTTGGGCCGAAGTGTCCACTCAGGAAACTACGTCGAAGAAAACCCGAGCGGCCGCCTTTCGCCTAACTTCGTTGTCTCTGCCACAGATTGACCCGATGGACGTTCGCGTGCTGATCTGGCAATTTGTGCCCTCGGTGATTATGGCCAAAACTCAGACATCCCTGTTTCCCCTGAACACTTTCTCCCACCCGGCGGACGAAATTGATCCCCCACCAGCTTCCGCTGAAACCGCTGGGACGACAATTGAACGGAAAAAAGTCGGCCGACCGGCGAAGAAAGGACGAAAATTGGCAGGCGGAAAAAGTTATGGACTTTTGCCGGCTGAGCTGACAAAAGATGATGACCGGACTACAATCACGTCGGCGGAAGAAGCAGAGTTTTGGGCGGATTTGAAGGAAAAGAATGCCGATGTTTGGCATCTGTTGGAACCGGAAGTGAAAGATTTGCTGAGTGGTACGGCTAGTGATCTAAATTCTTCGCAGGATGAAATTGACTGGAGTCAGTTTGGTGAAGAACCGACTGATACGGAAGAAAGAGCGGAGAGCGAAAAAACCGTGACCGCCAACTCACGACTGATTGAGTTGACGGTTCAGGAAGTTTTGGTCAGATCCATGTTTGGCCCTGAAACAAGCAACAGTTCGACTAGACCGGGCAGTCGAAACTCGACCGCGTCTAGTGCTACCGCAAGTGGCGACGGCTCCGTAAGTGGACAACAGCGGAGAGGGGGACGAAAACGGAAGGCAAGAATCCCAGATGAATCCACTTCTGCCCTGGAATCTGCCGTGTCTACCAGAAACTCTAAACAGAAATCTGCAAAAATTGTCAATGGAGAGGGAAATAGGGCATCCATGCCGGAGCCTACGACGCCGCCACATACAGTAGAGAAGCCCAAATCGCCACAGTATACTCCGCCGAAACTAGAACAGGTTTTCTCCCGGAAGCCTAGAAGCGCGTTGTTCGAGCGGATTTTGTGTCAGCGAAGTAAAACGAAAACAACCGGTGGACTAACGGACAGTCAAGGACGAAATATAAGACTCTATTCGGAGCCAAGCCCTGGACACGAATCGAATTCTGGTTTAATCGCACTGCCAAAAGCTGCGGCAGCCTTTCCGGGCTACACTGAGTCTGCTAATTCGCAAGGATTAATGAATGGACCGGTTGCACCGGTACCGGAACCCAGTGAACCGGTTGCACCGGTTTCGAGTACTGACACAGAACTGGTGACCGAAAAAGAGAATGCTTTAAATGAATTAGCCACTTTTGATACGAGTCAAGTCGGGTTTAGCATAGGTAGTGAACACAGTCATGTGGATGTTGTTTTTGAAGACTTTGCTTTTGGTATTTTGTAATGATGTTACGTTTTTGTTTCCTTTTTGTGCTTAGGATTAATTATCGTTTATGGTTCAAGTTTGGTGAAGTATTAAAGGAGTTTGTAATCACGCTCACGATTTCACTACGCTTAAGGATATAATGGACTCGGTATTTTATAAGCGGTTTTTGTAAAAAAACTAGGACATATGCAATAAGCAATTTTATGCCACGTCTGATGCTTAAAATGAATCGATTCTATGTTAAATTGTACTTGGCTACGATTTGGCTCAGACTAATTTTACTGACTATTTGTTTAGTTCGATCAATATCATTATTTCAGAAGTTAAATGCACATTAAGGCCGGTTTCTATTCTTTCAGTTATGTCATTAATTGTAAACTGAATAAAGTCTTCATCGAAATTAATGAGGATTTATATAGTTTAATCCCCTTTTATTATCCTTTCCATTCCTAGTGACGGCTAGGGTTATTTATTGTTTTTATAAATGGCAAATTCTTTGCATTGCGTAACGCAAAAAACTTAGTATTACGTCAAGATGTATCAGATGTTTATGTGAATTGAATTTTTTACTTGTTACTAGTTTTTTGTTATTTGTATATATATTTTACAGAATTAAATAACTGTTATATTAATTGTCCTGGACTTTTGATGATTATATTGACAAACTATAAGTGAGATTGTTTCTAAATTCTGGACTAAAAATGCAGCTATTGTTCGAGTTAATAAAGCATAGCTATAGCAACCGCTAAAGTAAATAGATATGCACTAGACGAAGAGTATAAGCGTTACCCCCGGCGTGTGCGTCGCATCTTTTCTATGCGAGACATTACTGAGAAAAGTTGGCAATTGTTCATTTTATTGTTTTATTAGCAGGAAAAATAGTGTAGGATGCGTCATAAAAATGCTATTGTAACTGCAATCAAAATGGTCAATATAGTTAAATAAATTTTGCAGAACACTTAGTTACACGTAAATAGATAATAAATTACCCAACTGTACTAAACTGTTGGCCAATTTTTAGCTACATTGCCTTTTCAGAGACGTTAATTAAAACACAAGCACTTAATATACTGAGTTACCTGAAAACAAAGAATTTTTGTATTAAGTAACTAAACTGTACATCTTGGATGCGTATTTACACCCGTTTAAATAGTTTCGTCGAAATAGAATAGGTAAATAAAAGCTGCACAAGCACAACAGGTGTTAGCAATTAGCATCTCTTTTGTCAGTTTACTTAAAAAATAGGTTAAGACGTACGGAAGGTTTTGTCGCAGATTGGGCTTGTTACGATTGTCCTTAAAGCCTGGATCATACTGGTTTGTGCGGACTAGAAAGCAGTCACAGGTGTTGTAGTAACTCGATTCAGTGTTACAGTAAAGTGCAATAACCAGACTTATACTGCACGCAGCAGAGTGCAGTCTACTTATGCTGCACGCTATACTCGAATCGATTTACAAGTCACTTATAGCACTGGTGATTGTGCTGAAAGTAATTGATACGCATGTGTGAAACCCTCGCATGTGTGAAACCCTCGTGCGCTTCGCGCACTCGTGCTCCCGCACTCGGAGTTTCACAGAAACATGCGTATAAATCACTTATAGCACGCCAACCAGTGCCATAACCCATACTTAGTCAGCTCTGCTGTGCACTGTGTGAACACTGAACAGTTGCCGTAATCGTCACGATACTGAACCCAGCCTTTGTGGGAAGTTTAGTTCAGTTCCCCTTTTTGTCCGTACGTAAAAAATAACCAATTGCGATCTCAGTATATATTTAATCTGACATAAGTTAGGAAATTAGCTGACTTTACGCAACGCTTCCGTCAGACAGTTAAGTATGTGATTGAATTAAAACCATAGCTTTTTTACATGAAAAGGATTACGAACTTATGGGCTGGGATTCACAAAGTGCGTTTATATAATTTTAGACGCGGTCTAAAACAAAATAGAATTTTCGAATGAAATGGAAACATCGTAATGAAACATTCTATATGTATTTCATACGATCACGTGTTCGACTTAGACGTCATTAGACGCGCCTTGTAAATCTCATCCACGGTGTCGGAATAGGATAAACAGTTGTAGAGACGTAGTCGAAACTCGAAGTGACCGGCCGCAATTTTTCGGCTATTTGTCCGCAACCTGTCGGCGTCGCAAACCTGTGTCGTTTCGTTTGTCATCTCACAGCAAGCAGATTTTTTTCGATGCTTTATCTTTTTACTGCAAACAGCAGTGACAGGAAGCGGGTTTTTATCAGTGATTTTTCCACGGACTTCAAACTATTTAATTTTGCAAACATTAGAAATTTCGCTTTCAGTCACATGACCTTTGAAATGGTGTTGATAAGTTTGTCACATGACTTGTCAAGTGATTAAACTGTTTTGATGGTTTGCTAGCGAACTATCTGGACCATTTTTGCGAACAATCTGGATTTTAGTCAGCATGACAGAAGAAAACATTAATAAAATAAAATGTCAAAAAAAATATGAGCGTATTTGTGGCAATGTCGCATTATTTTCCGGCTAAAACAATTCTTTAGGTTTCACAAAAGGGTGTTGAAAAAATTTTAGAATTAGTGAAAAAGTAACATGTGGACCCCCATGGCCCACCCCCCCTGACAGTTTTGCTGCTGACTTGCATTTGTTATCAGTTGTAATGTTTGTCATGATGGCCAATTTTGTTTACAACGTCACGTGAGCGTGGGTTGGCTGGGCCTATAAATACTGCTGCAGTCACGGGACCAGTTATTCTGACAACGTGATCTGCCAACGTGACGCTGCTGTGTTTCCATTGGACGCTGTTAGACCTTTCCGGTATGTGCAATGTTGACGGAGATTAAGGTCAATTTAACGGTCCGTTCCGTAGGTTTTGTAGGATAATTTTTCAAAACTGACTCTTTCCGTTCAGCATGATTCGCGTCTATCTTTGCATGGAATAAAATAGTAGACACTGGATGGATAGTACAGTAGACACATAGGCAAGGAGTTTGGATTGGACAATTGACCAGTTTTATAGGCGGGCTTTAGTTTCGTCAAGAGTACATTACATAGGCTAATAGGGAAGAGTATGACAGCCTTCCCTATCCTAGCTAATCGGCCGGAACGATGCTCCGGCCGAAATAGCCCTTTTACGCCTTGATTTCAGAGGGGGATACCCCCCATCGAATCAAGACATGTCTTGATTTCAGGGGGGGACACCCTCCTCGTTTCAGCACGTCACCAGCCTGAACTTTGTGGTGAGTTTGGTAACAACGTGCTGAAATGAGGGCGGACCCCCCCCCCGGAAATCAAGACACCACCGAATTCGAGCTCGTAACGTGCTGAAACGAGGGGGGTACCCCCCCTGAAATCAAGAACTTGAACTTCCCTGATTTGAGGAAGGTACCCCCCCTGAAATCAAGACATAATTGCTTTTTGACATACAACTGCACCGATGCCAGCCAGCTAAAAGCGGCTTGCCTTAAGTAAAAAGGTAAATGTAAGAAGTAAATCTGTGTAAACTTACAGATGGAGTGGCATGATTCGATTATGTTTTACCTCAATGGCCGCTTGGCTATAGGTCTGTTGCTTTGCGCATCAACCAAGCTTAAGGCATATTTACACGAGGAAGCACGCGCAGGTGGCGGGCGCACGAGGGTGAATTCTATAATTAAAATGTTCACACATGCACACTGCCTTCTGGAACTGGATTGTGTGATATAATGCAGCAGGCAGTGTGAAGCGGGCGTGCGCCCCTCGTGCGCCCGCTCATGCTCCATGGCGGGCCCCATGGCGTACCCCATGGAGAAAATGCGGTCTCGTGTGAATACAGAATAGGCCTTTACTTCAACCCTTTAATGCCCAGAGTATCACTGGCTAGACAGCCTCATTCTGACACCTAGTTTTTTGGACATTGCTCGAGCTACGTACGTGCGTCGTAGAGACATCGCAAAACCACCATTCGATAGAGAAATGAATGGTGAACAAAACGTATTCAGTCGATTAAGGGTCTTGGACGCACCGTTTTTGAGTTATAAACTTATAAGCGCTCGAAATTGAGAATTCGTAAAAAATTGTAGCTGTTATTCGTAAAAAGGGTGAATTCATAGTTACAGCCGTTTTTCCCTTCTGCCGGCAACCTTAGGCCACCAATTATAGTACACAAGATGCTGTGGCGTGAGTATTTCGTATCTTTGACGGTGATCGGCCGTAACAATGACGGCTGTTGTTTGTAACTATGTAAGCATGAATTAACCGTTGTTTATGTCAGTTTAAAAGTTAATATTGATGTTTAATTTTAGGACTTGGATTACCGTATCCTTTGCTTTCTTTCTATTCTTATCGCTGAATTGAACATTCATTATGCCAGGTAGGTATCATAAAGTTTTGGGTATAATTACCGAATTATATTTGTGTTGCTTTGTTGTTTGATTTCTATTTAGGAATAAAATGTACCCAAGCTAACGTGGCTGCAAAATTTTTTAAACTACTAAATTTAAAAAATTTGAAAAATAGAAAATTTAACAACAAGAGTCGTCTTCTAGTCCACAAAGTTTCATATAATTTCAGTCAGTTTTATCGAGCTTTTTAAACCAGAGTTTTTAGTCATTTGTGTGGACTATTTTGAATTTGAACTTTGTTAAAAGTGCATGCTTGGTTTCAGAGTAAATTGCTAACGATAAACATTGGCAGTCGTTTCGAATCACTGCCGTTAGTTAGTCTTGAAAGATCACAGCACAGAAATAGGATCACAGCAGTTAGTCTGAAAAGACAGTTGTTG
>JASANF010018379.1:0-37834 GCA_030248245.1 Trissonchulus sp. WLG1_4
GCGTTTATATTTCCTGTGGAATATTGACACTCGAAACTCACAAAGTAACCACTTCTCACTCAGCAGAAGAGCTTGTTGACGTGACGTATTAGATTCGTATCGTTGTGGTACACAATAAAAGACATACGCAAGTGTGAACTTATGAAACTGGGTCGACTAATTACGTGATGTTTACAGAGATTAATACGGATAATGTCTAGTTTTGAGTGTTTTATTAATGCTTCTGCGCCATGTATTTTACGGGAATTTTCGAAATGCTGACCCCCGCAAGCGCTTGCGTCCCCATAGACGTCCCACGCATCTCCTCAAAACTACAAGCCTTGCGAAACAGGCTTTAGGCCCGGTTCACACAGACTTACTTTTTACTTTTTACTTTATACTTTTTACTTTTCACTTTTCACTTTATACTTTTTACTTTTGCAAAAGTGTTCACACAGGCTTACTTTTTACTTAAGGAAGATCGCATTCAATTGGCTGGCTTTGGCGCACTTGTATGTCAAAAAGCAAATCTAGCCAATAAAAATGAAGCTCTACAGGTGGAGCATCTGTTAGAGCATTCTGATTGGCTAGATTGCAAAAGTAAAAAGTAAAAAGTAGAACGCGTTTCTACTTTTACTTTTAGCCAAAAGTAAAAAGTAAAAATTAAAAGTACGTTCTGTATGAACCGAAATTTTTACTTTTGGCCCAAAAGTAAAAAGTAAAAAGTAAAAAGTACGTCTGTGTAAACCGGGCCTTAGTGTGGCTAGTTAGCGTGTCGTAGTTATATCTCTGTCGCGTTCTATATTCCTTGGAATATGATCAGCGCTCTCTGATCTGGTGAAAATTACTTGGTAATGTAATTCAATTCTCTACTCGCAAGACGTTCTTGTTACACAGAGTGTTTGTTACATAGGTATTTTCACATAGTTTTTGTTGCTGTTTATTTCTCAACTAATTTATTTTAGAAAGATTTTGGTCACGTCAAGGTTCCGCCAAATTTGGTTGCCCCGAAGATCTGGTTTCTAGAGGACGTGTTTAAAGGCACCAAATACCAGGGACGTCCTGTCTTTTCGGGACCCATTGTTGTTCTGGATAGACGAACTGTGAAAATTTATGGCTTTAAACTCAATGCTACATACCTCCCAGGTATGACAGGTTTCAATTCCGGGTTTTTATAGGATTCAAAAAACTCTGAAATCTGAGCCAAATTATATTAGTTTCTGCAAACAAAGTCTAACTTTTTTGCTAAATCTCCACTTGTTCCCTGACATCTGATCAGAAAATTTTGGACCATGAGATGTATAGAGTGTCGTAGTGTTTGAGAGTAGAGTACCTGCTAAATGTATTCTTGATATCTGAAATTAGTTCTTTTTACAACCATGTCGCATTTTGTCTCAGGGTTCAGCTTATTTAAGTAGCTTTGTTACTATTACGGCAGGTAGAATAACCGCTAAGCCTTTAAGAATGAGCAAAAAATCCCACCACTGGGGAAACATTAATGGTGGCTTAATGGAAGCCGTGATTATTTTTGTATAATGCCGACTGAACGGGCATGCTGCTGTAAGTATGAATCAACCTTTATTTCAGACACGTGGATGTTTGTGGGCAAGGGAAGCGCTCCCGTGCAAAGTACCGGAGTTAAAGTTCCGATCCGTGGCCGTGACAAAAAGGACATGTATGTTTAATTGTTATTCACACATTTTTGTCTCTATTAATTACATCCAGTGAATTTATAGATATAACATCTGTCGATTGACAGTTATCGTGTCCAGTTTCAGAATCAGGGTATACTTGAAACTGAATTTTTAACTGGGTTTCCAGTATCGCAATTTGATCGCACACGCGTGAATCGGCTCAGAAGCAAATGTTAAAGTTGAAGTCGCATTATTACGCGGCGGCCTCGGCCGCCGCGTATACACTATAGTACAAAAGGCGGTTTACCATGTATCTTCTGGGTTAGTGTAATTTTACACTGTAATATTGGGTAGGTCAGGTAAATGCACTGTATGTGTGGGTGTGTGTGCTCACTGCTCATGCTACGCTAGGCTCATGTGTGCGATTTTATAAGACGGCTAGTGTTATGTGTAGGCTGGAAATCCAGTTACATATGCAGCGGGCCTCTGGCTGCACAAATGTTGTAATGAAGAAAATACAGACTTCAGATGATGTTGGCAACCGTGTTGTTTTGCGGTTGGGAATGTCATTGTGTTGTCCATATAACATAATTGATTGGCTCATGTTATACAGGTGGACACGAACATGATTCCACTTTTTGTATAACACAGCTGCAGTTCATATATAAATTAGAATACAAGTATTTAATAAAAAAAATTGTCAAAAATTACACAACCTTGTGACTGACCGACCCTGAACTACTGCAGCTGACATTGGCACACGATTTATGGCATTAACAAACGTAATTTTAGACCCAAATTCGTCAAAAAAAAGTGAAGTGACACGAGAAGTGGTTGAATATGTAGTTTTTGACGAGAACTGTCGCTAAATACCGTAGGTATGGCGTTCGCTAAACTGACGCCAAATTTATTTTTCTCGTTGAAACGTTATTAACCGTTAGTGCTGACATTGCTGGCTAGAAATTGAGATTAAGACTTAGTGGGCGGACACGCTTAGTTTGTATTTAAAATATTTTGGTGCCGCGTTTTATATTCGCAGAATATCCTCAGCACTCAGCAGTGCAAGCATGTCGAAACGAGGTCTATCAAAATGACCTGAACCTTACTCGCAAAACGTGCTTGTTTTTGTCATCTTATACATCGTTTAACAAGGCGGACTACTACGTTTACTAGATCATACTGTAGTCCTTTTATGTTGCGGTCTACAAAAATTACCGTGTAGTTTATATCTCATTGGGCCTGAATTACTTTACAACCTCCGGTACTTATTTTAGCTATAATAACCTGCAAGGTTGCCAATGTTTTCACCAGTTGCCATCCCTAGACTAGATTTATTGTCTCATAATTTTAGCTTCACAGCTCTGACGGAAATATTTGATGGCAACGAGGATATCATAATCGAACTTCCGCCAGATAACGACATTTACAATATTGATTACATCTCCGTCTATGAATATCGAATGGCTATTGATCTTGCCCACGTGCCGGTCAAAAATTTAAGCGACAGAATACCGCCCTATGTGCCGCCACCAAAAGTTTGTATTTATTTTTTTAAATTCTGCTAAACATTTAAAATTATTGTCTGATTTGACCTGCCTAATTGTAGCTAAATGATAGAATGCTTATATTAAGTTAACCTGTTAACTTACCCAACAACCATGTTTGAAAAACATTCTGCCTTTTACGTTTGCACTCTTCATAAAACTGTAAATTATGTGGCGCAGGTTGTAGTGGGCATGAGAACGAAAGTTTTTTTATTTTGAATGTTCCTTTTGAATAAAAAATTGTATGTTTGTTTTTAAAACAATACGTTTGATCCATTGCTTATAAACTGACCTTATCATATTAAGGACCTCATTTCAGGACAAACCAGTGGTGGTGTCGCGAATCTGGGAACCGACAAATCTTTTGGGCAGACCTCACCGCAGAAATTTCACTTTCCAACTGGGGCCTCCCGGGGGATTCAAAGGATATCTGGCATTAGCACGTATGTTTCGATCTTGATCCCATGTTAAACCGGCATCTGCCATTGCTTCTGCTAGTACGCCATTCTGTGCTATAAAAATACTGATGTGAAGTAATATACCTACTAAGAAAGAGTACTTAGGGTTTTATGACAGCTTAGCATTAGTGCTGTATGTAGCTCAATTGGTTAGAGCACTGGTCTGCAGATCCAGAGATAAGCGGTTCGAATCACCCTGGGTTATTCAAATGCAGATGATGTCTTTCAGTAAGGATCGCGTTCTTGTTGCTAGACGCCGAGACAATTATAGTGTATTAGCTCACTTAAAAATAAACTGAAGTTGTAAGAACATTGGCGATAATTTTTTTTAATTTAATTGTATTTCAGTTAGATAAAATTGTAATATTATGTGCATATTACAGCCAATACTTATTCTTAAACAACATGTACATAGTGACTTAAATTACAACTGTATATTGATAACTTTTCTACTAAACTGTTTTAGAAGCCCGCTCTTCGTCAGGTCTGGTATGGTACGTAAATGGCTACATGACCCCGGAAATATGGCTGGAACGCGGGGTTACATACAATTTCATGTACGTTCTACACCTATTGTTACCATTGTTGCACTACCATTAAAGCCCGGTTCATTCTTGTAAATTTTGATGAAATACGCTGCTTAAATTATACATCACATCAGTTGAAAGTGAAAATAGGAGATATATTCTCAAAGTGTCAAAAACAGTTGGGTGAGCATTCGCTCGACCTTCAG
Source organism: Trissonchulus sp. WLG1_4 (assembly GCA_030248245.1). Taxonomy (NCBI): domain Eukaryota; kingdom Metazoa; phylum Nematoda; class Enoplea; order Enoplida; family Ironidae; genus Trissonchulus; species Trissonchulus sp. WLG1_4. Next base: position 4,349 of record JASANF010018379.1, read on the forward strand.
TTGCTCGACTTTCATTTTCTCGACAAACATCTAATGGATTTCCAAAACAGTCAATGTTTATATTAGTTTGCGATTGCTCGATTTTCGCTTGATCGTCAGCCCTTTAATTGGACCCCTATTGTCTGTCTTCATAATCCTAGTGTCTTTCAATGCTTCACAAAATTTAGTTAATTAATTTTAATAAGTATAAGTATTAATGAGAAGAACTATGTTCTCTAAAATTGAATTTAAATGATAAATTTAATGATGAATTTGAAATGATTCGAACTAACCAAAACAAGTAGACTCCTAAAAGGAGCAAGATTCTTTCCGGGAGAGTTATAGTGGTAATTTGTCGCATAAAGTACCCAAAACAAAAAAGTCCCGACTCTCAGGTAATTGCCGGACTCGGTATCCAACCTATTAGTTGCAGTTTGCCAGGCAAATCCACTGACCACTGCGCCACCTCATCAGTTATCAGTCGATACAAACAGCACAAAGTAAACCACATTTATGAAAGAGGTATTGGATTAAAGTTATTAAATTTGTGCTTCAAATTGAAACAAAACTGTTTAGTGTTAGTATGTTCTATAAATTCTGTAAAACAGAAATCGTCATAGAATTTTGTGTTATTACAAAATGTTTCCTATGCCATTGTTATTCAATATATAATTGACGCTGATTGTCTGTGGCGAAACGCTACCAGCGAATCAGGCAGCTGCTAGACAAAACAAACTTTGCAGTTAAGGGGGATACTTGTAACAAAATTACAAGATGCAAAATCTGCTGAGGGGTTGAAATTTAATTTTGTATAACGTATTAGTTTTTGCTACCGTTGCAAAATAGCTTGATTGTGATGTAATTTAGCCGAAAGTAATTGGTTCGTGGCGTTTACGATCCCCACGGTTGAAACACGTTCACGTTCTATAGACCAGCATTGTGAAAAACATATAGCAATACAGTATGTATACAAATGCCTTGCACGCTTTTCATATAACGTTGTGATTCTAATAAGTCCGCCTTCAGGCGGAATAATAATTAACAAAATCGCTTCATTTTTATTGTTTTGATATTGCTTTCCTGCACGAAGCGCAGAATATTGTCAATATAAATATACTTATATCATACCTGTCTTGAAATAACAGTGCAATAACTAACGACAATAACTAAGTGCACGCTGCTAGATTCACAGCGTGCCGTATAAGTTAGTTATAGCACTGCTGTAGGCGTGCATCTTAGTTATTGCACTGTTATTTCAAAACAGTTATAACATAAGTACATTATAATACTTTGTAGCGTGCACTTAGCAATCATTTGCACTGGTACGTGAAGCCCGCGTGCATAAACTCGTGCGCTGCGCGCACTCGTTTATGCACTTGGACTTCACGTAACAGTGCGTATAAATTACTGAGTGCACTCTGCATCGTGCTATAACCTACACATAATATGTAGTAATTAGTAAACTAGTATTAACTTTTCTCAGTTGCCCTTTGCTCGTTGTCCGGATTATAAAGACAAACAATAGTGGTGCAATTAAAGGGCGGGTGTCCGCTCTAGCCCAATAGAGTTTATAGTTTAGAGTCCAGAGTGTAAGTTGTCATAAATGGGTGTGACAGTATTTTAAATTTACATTTTTAATTACGACATTATAAAATAATATATAAGTCAAATGCACGAGAATTTGTTTCAGTCGTTGAATCATTTGATTATTTATGTGGTAGGATTTTTAAACTTACGTTTTTGATTCCCCCTTGGCCACAAAAACTATAAATATTGATGTAGTTGTGGGTGTCTGGACAGGGGGGGAAATTGTGCCCAGATTTGTACCCAGTACAAAAAAGACAATAAAAATGTAAGTACACTACTTTACTGTATAAATAGATCAGTACTAAAATCAGCATAGATCTACAGTAACTGTAGGTACTGAAGGTCACTAGGGTTTATTAAAAACAATAAGGTTCATTGTTTGCTTCTGTTGTTAACACTAATTTGGTCATGTTATTTTGGTCACCTTGCACACAAAGGGTATGCCGATGTTTTATAAAATGAGACGGCATTTTATAAAATGAGACACCTCCATAATCAAACAAAATTTTGGCCGCGGAATAAAATTTTATAAAATGAGATGTTTTATAAAATGAGACCCAATCGAACGATCATGCGAAAGTCGAGCAATCGCAAACTAATGTAAACATTCTTCTGGAAATTTATTACATTTTTGTCGAGCAACTGAAAATCGAGAAAATGAAAGTACGCCAACTGTTGCAATTAAAGGTGAGCATTCAGTCGCTCGACTTTCAATCGCTCGACTTTCATTTGCTCGACAAAAATTAATTAGACATTTAAGGTGGTAGTTACGTTTTCGACAGTTTTTATAACGTGCTATAACTTTTTATTGACTCAATAAATTAATAGCTGTCTTTTCCACGTTAAAGAACTTAACTGAAACTACACTTATTCACATTAACTAGCTTAAATCTGTATCAATCTAGTCAGCAGACACTGTCAAAGTATTCAAATTTCGTGAATTTTTGCATTTTTCTTGTTTTGCTTGTAAAATTGACAGTGTAACTTCAACTAATTTTATTCTTTACACCAACATAGCCAATAACAGGGTGAATTTTAATGCTAAGTTTGGTGCATTTATATGATGCAGAAAAGAAGTTACGGACCTTTAATTTTGAATTTTTTCGAATTTTGAAAAATATACGAATTTTTGAATCTAATTTTTTCACGAAATAGGCTAAATTAATACAAATAAAAAAATTAACACATCAGAAATTGTCTAAAAAACATGTAAAACAACGCATGAAAAGATTGCAACATCGAGACTTGAGATTTAGTCCACGGAAGTACGTTTTTACGGATTTCTGTGAATGAAATTGATGTAACGCAAACTTTAAGCAAACGAAATTTTTGAAATTTTAGTATAAAGTAGACACATACGTGTGCCAATTTATCCCAAAATTTGAACAAAATCCTTTTAGTAGTTGTCAAGTTTTGCGGACTTTTGTGTAATGTACTTTAGTTCAAAAAGAAATGTTACATAAATGTGACGTAATCTCAAAATGTGAAAAGCGGAAGGATAAGTTTTGGCATCTAAATTGAAGGTTTTTGACATGCCCGTGTGTCATTTTTTTCTTTTTTCAATAAATGGCCGTTTTGACTAGCTACTACTTTGGCTTAGCTAAACATAAAATTTACGAAAGATTGCCGTAACTGGCTGAAAATATTTTCTGTGAAAATTAAAAATGATTGTTTCAAGCTATTTTAGCAAGCATTCATCTCGTAATAAATTATAGTTTCCTAAATTAATATGCGTACTATAAAATTATGGATTGAAAATTAATCGTAAGTTGTCAAGTGTTACTCCAGCAAAACTGTCGAAAACGTTACTACCACCTTAATTATGCATTAGCCAGTTAATTGGCATCATGCTGCGGTTTGACCACCACCAAGGACTAATGACCATTATATAAGCGTGTTCTGTCAATCAGTTTTCATGGCTGAGTTACCGTACGTTCATGTTTTAATTTCTAACAGAAAGGGAACGGGTTATATGCTGGTTTCCTTGCTTCAAGTTAGTGTTCGTCGAAGAACCGCATACCACCCACATTTTTTTGTAACTTAAAAATGGCGCGCACAAAAAATATTCAATAGGGTCATAAATATTCATTCATTTCACTAAACTGTCCATTTATTCATAGCAGGTTATATTCACTTGCAAAAGAGTTGTTGTATTGTTGTTGTATTGTAAAAGAGTAAATTTTGCAATTAAACAGCTAATTGGAGTATTGTTACTAAAATTTGTCGAGCATTTGAAGACAGTAGGATAATAAAAACAGACAATAGGGGTCCAATTAAATGGCTGACGATCAATAGAAAGTCGAGCAATCGCAAATTAATGTAAACATTGACTGTTTTGGAAGTTTATTAAATTTTTGTCGAGCAAATGAAAGTCGAGCAATTGAAAGTCGAGCGAATGAAAGTACGCCCAATTAAATATCCGCTGTAAGTTTCCAAAGTGATCTTAAGTAAAATATTTAGGCACCAATTTTTTTAAGTTAGTGAAAAACAATACTGTGTTGGAGAAACAGCTATTTACAAATCACTATATGTCGTAAAAATAGTAAAAAATGTCAAAAACACTATTTGTGTTAGAACAATAGTGTAACTGAATGTAAAGGACTTACACCTTGCCCACATGTTGGCCTAAAATGTTTTTTTTTATTTTTTCTGTTTCAGTGTTGAAGGCGGCAACGACGAGTCCAATCCCTCTCACTACAACCCGCTCTACCTTACTGATGACTCACTCGGGGGCTATGTTCACTACTCGCGCAGAGAACGAAATGTGATTGCTGCATATTTTTTATTTACATCGTTGTTATATATTAATTCAATCATCAATGCAGTTTTTTTGTCTTGCAGTGCAGTAATTGATTAAAAATTTGATTCTTTAATCTCAGACGGCTGACACCACTACCTTTTGGTTTAAAGCCAAACAAAAATGTATATGTTTAGTTAGGCTATGAGCTTTTTACTTCTTGTGATATCATCACTTAAAAATAATTAGAACAGTCTGTAAAAAAGTTGAATTGAACTTGAATGCTATGTTTTAGAAAGTTACAATTTATGCTGGGATGTCTCCAGAAGAGGAACTACTCTCGAGTCAAGATCCTAACAGAACGCGGTCAGCAGGTAATATATTACTCAATATATCACGTGCTATAAGCCCTTTAATGTTTTGAAATTTTGGAGTTTGAGTTAAAACTTTCACCTCAAACGTTAAACACTAATGCATACACTTGAACCGGAAACCTACGCAATGGGTCCTATGCAGTGTATAATGGTCCTATCAGGCTATCACTAATGTTTTAAATTGCATTTTAAAGGTTAACCTTAAGCCTGCAGTGAGAGGTGGGCATTATCTAGTCATTTTATTTAGTTAGGTTTAATTAATATTTTATTATTAATATGAAGCACTTATGTTTTTTGAATAAGAAAAGGATTTAACATTTGTTCATTTTTTAGGTTTACGTTACCACTCCATGACAAATAGTCAAATCAATGATTTTTGGTAATAATTTCGTTTTTGTGTTTCAGTGGGTCGACTGTGTCTGTGGGAACAAGCCAGCAACAAAGTCAAAGCAGAGAAAAACGGAGATCCAGACGCATACGATACATTTTATGACTTTAAGCAAACACTCAGGCTACGATGTCGTAAAGGGCCTACAGGAGAATTCTCTTTCACCCCCGACTCTACAACACCTGACGTTCTTTACTACCAGGTTAGACTAGGATATTTTTGCAAGGCATTTAGCATACGTAGGTAGGTAGTGAGCCACGGGTGGGAGGGGGTGCGGAGCAGCTTTCTAGCTTTCTCATTGTTTTTCCATTGTTTTCCCTTCGTGACCACCATTTTTCATTTTTGGAGCCGCCAATTTTGTCGTCGTCAGCTATGTACTTTCAGAATATTCTGGCGAAAGGGAAGGCACCTGCAGGGGTGGACGCGGGTCGTGGGTACCCGCGGTTTGGGTTGGGTTGGGTCGAAAAATTTGACCCGTGGGTACCCACTTCAGGCTGCGTAGGTCGACAAATTTTTTATTTTTTTCCGACCCGCGAAACCTACAAAATCACTATGTTGGCCTCCAATTTTACAAAAATTTGAGTACCGTGTAACAGGACCATTTGTTTAAGGTACATTTGTAAGTACATAGCAATGCAAACGATGTAGGTACATATGTGCACTTTGCAAATTGAAACTATACATGGGCAACAGCTAAAAACAATTAGTTCAGGTAGTGCATGTCTAAGGAGAGGTGAGTCAAAGTGGGTCGCGGGTCAGGTTTTACGGCGCGGGTTGGCTCGCGGTTACCCACGAGTGTCAAGGCGCTGGTTGGGTTGGGTCGCGGGTCAAAAATTCTGACCCGCGTCCACCCCTGGGCACCTGTCTGAGGGGTGAATTTGCCTTTGGGGGGGTTGCCGTGAAACCCTCCCCCCACGCCTGTTTACTTGTAAAATTTAATTTCTTACAAATGTAGGCTATTTTTTACAAGAGCTAATTTCACCGTCAAATTTGTTTGCAACGCTTATTCTTTAAATTTTATGTGTTAAATTTGGAATTTTTTCATCTAAGCTTCAATAGTCACATCCTTACTATGGTATATTATTGATTGCAAATATATTCGCCGGTGCAATAATAAATGCTAGAATTAACAAATACAGGGGTTAGTACAAAAACATCAGGCAGGTCCGGGCCGAGCTGCGGAGTCAGCTACTAACGCCCGGCCAAACAAAAACTTTGTTAGATCGATTCTTCCTAAACGTGTTCTAAAAACTGAGACATTTGGAGCGGACACAACTGAATCAGGCAGTTGGTTCCATATAGGTACTACGCGGTTAGCAAAAAAGTATTTTCGGTAATTTAGTTTACATCGCTGTTGATAGAGCTTTAAACAATTACCTCTGGTATTAGTCAAATTATCACGAACAACGAAAAAATCCGTAGCGCAAATATTGACAAGACGTTTCAATATTTTGTAAGTAAAAACCAAATCTTTGAAAATTCTACGTTCTTCGAGCGATTTTAAACCATGAGTGAGCGAGCGAGCGAGCGTTTAGTGATAGTATAAAACTACGTGCACGTCGTCAGTGATTAATATGTTGCAACTCTCTGACAAAATCAAGTGGAGTGTGGAGTTTTGTTACACAAGTGAACAGCCAATCCGTTGCCGCTTAACGAAGGTTCACCAGCAGTCAAATAAGTCTTACAACTGTTACGTTAGCTGAAGTAGTTAGTAAGTTTTACTTAGTAGTAAGTTAATTATAGTACCTAGTTCACCATATATATTTAGTGACTCATAATAAAATCATATTTAATTTCATTAGTTTTCATATACAAATGTATAAAGTTTACGTAAGCTTGTTAGCTCTGTCTTACAACTGAAGCCCGGTTCATACTTGTCCTTAAGAAAATAAGAACAGGGACAAGTACAATTTTTTGTCACTTATTGTGCTACTTTGGCCAAATCGTTGCGTCTAACTTTTTGCATACGAGCTTTAATTGACCTGAACTTCTTTTGTTCAAAAACTTGGCTCATTTGGCCATATAGTTTTCTTGAAACTGCTTAAGGACAAGTTGATAGGGACAATGATAAGGACGAGTATGAACTGGGCTTAACAGGTGTTTCATTGATAAGAATTTAATGTGAAAACTCAATTTACATACTTGTAAGGCAATTAAACAAATGAATGCTTAACGAATCGCCTGATTTTGTACTTACAGTTGTTACAATTGTAGGACTTGTAGTTGTAATGCAACCAAACCCTCGACTGTCATGCAAACTGAGTGGTTGCTTAAATTTTTTTCTATTCCATTAACAAAACATTTGTTATTTCCAGAGCTATACCAATCTCAATATGGGCTGGAAATTCCTCATTGTCAACAGCATACCATCAACTATGGAGGACTTTGAAGAAGAACCTTACGAGTATGAAGAGTACAGAGCCTATGAGGCAAACAAACTCAATATTGCTTCAAAAAACACTCAACTAATAAGCACATTTACTCTCGTCCTATGCTTGCTCTTGCTGTTATAGTTGTTTTTGCTCGACTGTTATTGCTAGCGGCTGGAATTCCCCAAATGTTTTTTGGCTCGGTTTAAGTCGAATTGCATAAAATTTGCGAAGAATTTTTCATTTGTATACCATTTTTTATAGAAAAGAACGAATGAATTAAAAACAAATTCTTTGAGTCCCGGCCACTGTGGGTTATCTTATAGCTAGAAAAAAATTTCTTCTTATTTTTTTCTAAATTCGCAACTGTTGACGTTTCGATTGTAAACTTTAAGTATACAATTGAAGCTATTTTTTCAAACACTAAATCAATTTATATTAGCTATAATTTAGCCTCTGAAATGTATTCCATGTTTAGACTACTTTAGATTCGAGATCAAATTATGTTCAACTATTTTATTGTCTTAATGTTTACATTTATCAATATTAAGCTAAATCGACCATTGTGGGTTTTTGTGGTGCAACCTGTTTTATGAAAAGCACTTGAGCTGTCTTCCAACTGAGATATAAGAAATATGCAACTCAAAATGCTCTTATTTATCAGGTAGAAAACGACATATATAGGCTATTATGCATACTAATGGATTTAGCAAATCAGGTTAATTATTTGTTCAAGGCGAAGTTTCGCGTTCTGCATTAATTTTGTGTTTAAATATTTCACTGATGCAAAATACCGGAATGAAACTGCTAATGATATTTTCGGCATTGTAAATGCTGTAAATATAACTGCCAACTGTAAGGTGCATGTATTATGTTTGTACAGTCAATTATATAGTTTTTATCGTCACGAATGACAGTTTTTAAATCAAACTTGTGTTAATCCTTTCTTTTCTAGAACGTTTCGACACATTATGATGAGAAATTAGTTCTAAAATAAAGTATTACTCTCGGAAACTACATACATAAAAACGTATTCTTTATGCATGATCTATATGTTCTTCATCTAGTCCGATATGATATTTTACGCCGCATTTACTAAAACAGTCACTTTTGGATGTTTTTCGCATCGTTTAACAATAAATTAAAGTAATTGATTAATACTGATAGTGTCACAACTGTAAAGTTTGTTTTGTTGTAAATAATTTGCTTGTTTTGGCCCTATATGTGCTAACTGTGTAGAAGTTGAATGCCTCGTATAAAAACTAAATTGTCTAAATATGCTATTGTTTAATGATACAGTACCGACCGACCAAAGTTACCCAAAGTAGACATTTATCTACGCTGTGTCTCCGGAATCAAGTGACTCCGATTCCGCTTTAACTCTGTTGCCTGCACCAAGTAAATTTTGGCCGATACTATAGTGTAAGACACCCTGACCTTTTAATATTTCATTGGTATAGTTTTAGTCCGATGAGACCTAAACTGCCAAAACTGGATTCAATTTATTGACACAATCAACAGTGGTTCCGTTTAACATAAATGTTAAGTTGGACTAAAACAAATTCTGTAACTTCACGGTAGGAAGCTGCTTAGTCGAAAGCTTTTTCAAAGGACGAACTTCGTTTTGTCCGTGTGACTTATGGCCGTTTGTCCGTATGCCCTAATGAACCATGACCCTTCAACCCTTCAAACTGAACTGAACCCTTCAAACAAAATTACATTATTGATCAAAAACTCAATTGCACATTTGACTCGTTTGACTCGATATAGCGGCATTTAGGCGCAGCTGCTACAACTACTGACAACTCATACAATTTATGTAAAATGCAACTGGAATACTGCGGCACTGTGGGTTTGGCCGCTTCTATGACAAAGAAAAGTCGCCTAGAAAGATTCCAAAACTACTATTACCTTAAGGGGGTAGTGTCGCAAAAGCAGTCGATTTTGCGCGACTATAAAACTTTTTAAATGAAAGATAGGTCATTGTTCTGTATATATTCTGAAAATATGTTTTAAGGCAACTATTTTAGCCAAGTTTCAGCAAAATTGATGCAGCATACAGTTAGCAGTGTAGACGCAAAGTCGGAAAAATGACGTTTTGAAAACTTATTCAAATTCGATAATTTCGTCACAATTAAATAATTTTTGTTTAGATTCCTCATGCAAACTAAAAGCAAATGTGCTCCAGTTTATGCACAGAAAATTTAGTGCAAATTGTTTGAGTGGTTGCGGAGTAATACCTGTTTGAGCTGTGAAACTGCGCGTAAACGGTGAAGTACTCACAGCAATAATGATAAATTGTGAAAAATTTAGACACATTTTAAAATAAAAAGAAAAACGTACCTTCATTTTTCTTTTTTTCTTATTTGTGGCAAAAAATTGTGCGTCAAAAAATTACATGTACTTCATAGGCTGGCCAATCTGATATCTGGCTTGATTTTTTGAACTTTTATGTCTCTATTGTGTGATGTCTGGCTGACAAATGGTGATTGGTTCAAAATATTGGTAGCTATCGGTAGTCGAGTGTCTGGCAGTATTTATTTGACACCATATGGCATTTCACTAGTTTCTCAGTGAACGTACAATTTCAAAGCAAAAAGCTCTCTTTTTGCAACCTATGAGCAAAACTGCTCTGTCGACACTACCACCTATTACATCTGCTTAGATGATCAGAGAAAACTGCAGAGTGAACTAATTTGAACACCATTTTTGCACATAGTGTAGCTACATTAGTTTTATGAAATCGGTGTAGAATGTAGCTACATCGATGTAAAATATTACATTAAAAAATTTTTACATCGTGGTGTAAATTTAGGTGTAATGTAACGATGTAGAAATGTGATGTAGATATATAATTGATATAGCTTTACGTGTAGCAGTTGTACTGTAGATGTATATAGTTTTATGCAATAGGCAGCTGGCAAACTCAAATCATTATGAACATGGATGCGCCGACATTGACAACAATCTGGAACATGAATACATAGCCAAAGACAAAGAGGACACTGAAAACACTTATGTCACTGCTAGTCTATTACTTTCTAGGTCAATACATGATAAAGCAAGCACGTTTTGCGAGTAGACATGAACTAAATTTTTTCAAAATTTTCACGTTACGTTAAACGTTTGGCGTGCCTAAACGTCACTTCACAGGGTCATGTGAGCCATCATTTAAATATCCGACAATTTTTTCGCAAATGACGCTAAAATTATTGTTGTACCACTCCCACATCGAAAGTTAAGGCCCCCAAAATAGTTTTCTTACGAGAGGATTATTGTACAGATGACACGATGAGTGATGAAATCTCTGAGCAAATGCATTTAAGCAAAAGTTCAAAAAGTTTTAGCTTATCTTTGAAATCATGCAGCATAAAAACACTATAAGGCCGTAGTTAATGGGCACTTACGAATGGCTCAAGCCTAGGCCGGGGTTGGCGTGTAGGTGTAGGAATCCTTGGAGCTTTCAGGTCAGAGTTGGGGTCTTCCGAACGGGCCGGGGTTGCCGGACACCGTCGGGTAATGGGGCTTACCTAAAAGGTTAAGCGCAGTAGGCGCACGGACAACGGAACGCACGCGCAATAGGCGCTACCTGACACACTAGGCCTAGTCTAAAACTACCAATGGAAGACACGAGAGCAGCACAAAGTCCGTTGAATTCAAAGTATTTAATAGAAAAACACAAAGGTATGGCAAATAGGCCAGTTGTGGCATAAAAGGTGAAAGAAACACAGCATCGGTGCAGAGAAGAACCAAGACTGAACTACACGTCACACAAAGCGAACACACTGACTTTCTTCCAGCGCATTCCATTACAAGCCAAGTCATAGCCAGAAATTCACATGACAGAGATAAAATACATTGAGTGGTTGTTCACAAGTGAGTAAAAAGGTAAATGAGTGAATAAGGGAGGTTGTAGGTGCACCCGGTGAAGCTTTAAGCCTGGTTCATACTCGTCCCTAAGCGTTGTCCCTGTGCCTAAGCGTTGTCCTTGTCCCTGTCACTAGATGTTTTTGTCCCTGTGTCCTAATGCATTGTCCCTGTCCTTAAGAAATGTCCCTACGGTCCATAGGAAATGTCATTGTCCCTGTCCTTAGGACTGATTGATTCATACTTCTTGAGAATGAGGGAACAGTCCTAGTCACATGAACTAAAGCTCAAACATTATTGGCTCAATTGCATTTCGTTAAAAGGGCCTCAAACTGTTTTTCAAACAAACTGCTAATAGAAAAGAAATTTCAACTGCTTTAAAATACGGGATCCGATCTGTGGTTTGCCGCCTGAGAAGCAAAAATCATACCGCTCGACCAGAAAAATTCAAATTAAAAGAGTTTTATAAACTTTTTGTAATCTTAAGAGTGTTACAAGTATTGGAAAATAAATTGTTTTCATGCAAAAAAATTCTAAAAAACCTGCTTAGGGACACAGGGACAGTCCTTATGGCTGCTTAAGGACATTCCCTAAGCTGTTTAGGGACAAGTATGAATCAATCGCAGCTTAGGAACAGGAAAAGAAAAAGGACACTTCGGAAGTATGAATCAATCTTTTATAAGGATAGGGACAAACTTTAAGGACAGGGACAGTCCTTAAGAACGAGTATGAACCGGGCTTTACAACAGGGCCGATGATAAGCTGTCGTAAATCCCTTTAAGTCTAGTAAACCTAGGCCTGAAATGTGAATACATACTTCTGTACGTATACATGCATGAAAGTTGGCTTCGCGATGAGTCATGCTGTACAACTTTCATGCGTATATGACCTCATTTGCATATTACTTTATCTAATTTGCATACGAGTTTACAACGGACACATAAACAGCCACTGTGGGACATAAACAGTTACATATAAACGGGCACTGTGCATGGATAATCAGTCTTGCTTTACCTGTTCTTTTATCTGCTTTGTGTGGTTTTGCCTTCTGCTTTTTTATTAAACCCGCTTTTTTACCTCGTGTTCCGTTCAGCGTGTCCCTTTTGCTGACACATCCCGCTACATTTGGTGGCAGCGGTGACTGGTAACTCTCAACCCACCGGCCATTCGCTTTTTTGGGGGGCTCGAGGATTCTGTGAGTGAGGGATGCTGAGTTAAGGTCCGAGTTGAAAGCAGTGCTATGGTTGCGGGTGCGCCCTCTGACACTGCAGAGCATATCAAGAAATCAACTGAACCCCTTTTCACTTCTCCAACCCCCAGACAATAAGATTCCAGTTGAAGCCCCGCCAGACAAGAGGAAGTTCGGAACTGGTGTGACGAATTCAAACCCGTCTCAGAGGCAAATGGCTTAGCAGAGGGTATGCAAATGCAGATTTTGCCTGACCTAATGAAGGGTAGATGTGATGTCTAGGATAGTGGATTTTCCGGAATTTTTTTTACGTGGGCTTGGTGAGAAACCGTCGAGGAACTTTCTAGTCACTGAAACAGTCCGGTAGCGCGTATAGCCTCACTTCATGAAAACAGTACGCACCTTGCGCTACTGCAATCTCTTGAGGCTCGTTTTGAAAGAATAGAAAGCAGAAAGCAAAGCAAGCAGAAAGAAACAGTACGCGACGTAAAATGAGCACACAAAAGTATCACAATGGTAATGGTACTGAACACAGAGCTAGCGAACGTCAGACACATGAAACTAAGTTACACGGTCAAGAAACTTGAAAGGAACAGGACACGCAGACGAGGGACATTTTGAATTCGTGTCAGTTGAATTGTACCCTGTATTGTCCACTACCGATTTTAATGACTGTGTTCATGCCCTAGCTTACGTCAATGCGTATTTAGTCCGTGATCAGCGACGACGAAGTACACGAACACATTGTTGCACGTGGTAATCCGGACCAGTACAAGTTATGTAAGTCCAACGTTTGTGTTTAAAATGTGATGGGCAGCATAGTACAAATTATTGAAATCTTGACTTGGCCAGTTCAGTTTGGTTCTGTAAAATTTGAACACAACTTTTATGTGTTAAGGGCTGTCAGTTTTGGGCTATTCTTGGACTAGATTTTCTGAGCAACAATGGAGTCGATTTTAGAAATCAGTATTTCCTAGTTGGCGAATAAAGATTCATTTTGAGCCTAGGCATAGAAAACCATCAACTGCTACGACAATGAAACTAGTTGGTTGCTGCAAAATTCTACCATTCACTGAGCAAATCGTTTGCGCTAGAATAGATGGGTGTAATGTGGGTGCTGCTTGTGTTTGTGACCGGCCGGAATTTTCGGCCGGCCGGCCGGCCGAAAAAAGCCGGCGCCGCCCGGCGGGTCTATAAAAGCGGGCCGGCCGGCCGGCTAAAATCAGCGGGCCGGCCGGCCGGTCAAAATCGGCCGGCCGGCCGGTTAAAAACACCGGCCAGCCAGCCAGATTCAACCGACTGACAAAATTAGGCCGGCATAACAATCTGGCTGGCTAAGTTTATGCCGAAATGACACTCTGGACTGGTTTTATCCAAAAATTCGGCCGTTCCGGCCGGCCGGCCGGCCGGCCGGCTTTTACCGGCCGGCCGACGTTCTTCGCCGGCCCGGCCGGCGGCTTTCGCGGCCGGTCACAAACACTAGGTGCTGCACTGCTTGAACCTGAGAACATAGATGATGCTAGTGCGGCAATGCAAACAGATAATTGTGTCTTGGCCGCTAGGAGTATTGGAGACCTAGTTCAGGTACCTGCCATGCGAGCATCGTTCATTTTGGTCAAAGCACAACTAAGTTGTATGATGGCACAACTTTAAGTAGCCTAGATCACGACATCGATTTGGTTGATCAGCTAGCGGATAGCAACATGTAGCAATATCTGTTCAAACGGAATTCGCGGGTGCGCCTAAAGTTCCATTAGGTGTAGATTTGTCATGTAGTAGCGTCGCAGAATACCAGAGAAAACTGCTTGTTCAGGTTTTGTCCGAATATTACAGTGCTTTTCATCTCCTTCAGCAGACATAGGTCGATCGTCGCTAGTGCAGCATACAATTTTCGTTGATGACAGTCAACCAACTAGGGCAGCGCCCTCGTTGAGTTCCATACAAGCAAAAATGCGTCATCAAAGACTACGTGGACAAGATAGTCCACGATGGAATAGCATATCCAACGGATTCTCTATGGGCAAGTCCAGTTCATGTAGCTCAGAAAAAAAACGGCTCGCTAAGATTTTGTATATATTATCGCAAGTCGCAACCTTAATGGCGTCTCTGAGAAGCAGTCTTGGCCTTTCTCTAGAATTGATGACACGTTAGACCAGTTAGGTAGTGCTAGGTAAGTACTTTTCGACTCTAGACTTTGCATTTGAATACCGACAAGTTGAAGTTCATCCTAAAGATCGGTTTAAAACCGCTTCCATCACACATGCTGGTTATCATGAGCTTAAGGTTATGCCTTTTGGGTTATCAGGAACTCGGTCCACATTCCAGAAACTGATGCACATATTACTAGGATGCGTTTCAATATGCCTTGGCGTATCTTGGAGACATCATTATCTACAGCAAGCTTTGATGATCATTTGCTGCACCGCACCTTCGGGAAATAATCAAGCGCCTGGCAACGCCACTCTAAAACTTAAAAGCAAAAGTGTCTTTTCGTCCGCGAGCAGGCAGAATATCTTGACCATGTCGCTTCTGCTTTTGGTATTCAACCGAATCCCGCCAAGAATCAGGCCGTGATGGCTTTCCCAGCCTTAAGAGCGTTAAAGAAATTAGAAGTTTCTTGATTTAGTTAGCTAATATCGGCGATTCATTAAGGAGTTTGCCTCTATATTTGATCCAACTTTCATGCATGTATACGTACAGCAGTACGTATTCACATTACACATAGCCCTCCCTTTCTGCTAAACTTCGACCTGACGTGTCCCTGAGCTGTGCACTACTACAACTCCAGTGCCATGGGGTCTCACCCTAACCTCATCAACGCGGAACACTGCCAGGGACTGATAAGCACACACTTCTAGCCGGAACAAGGAGTGGATCACTGTCAAGCTAAAACCGCTAAAACCAAGCTAAATGTTTCCCATAGTAAATTTATCGCCTTTGAAAGACGTTTCGATTTACTGAGCAAACGCTTTTTAAGCGACATTTTGGCCCGAATTCACATACTAAGAGTTATTCACATACTAACGCTAAGCGTTTGCTAAGTGTTAGCGCTTAATTTGTACTAAACTGTTATTCACAAAATAAACGCTTAAAAATTAGTGTTATACTAAACTTAGCGTTTAGCAACTTTTGTGCTTAGTTTTGGCTTTGGCTTGAAGTGCGCTCCCTGCTTGATGTGGATCCGGAATTCGTTATTTATCCGCATTTCCATTTGGTATTTATAAATCCGATTATAGATTTATTTAAATTACTATTTCTTATTAATAATATATATTTTTCTCGAACTATACATTTTTAAAAAATGTTTTCAGCAGGTGGATTCTTGAAAAATGCAAAATCAGCTCTGCATGTTTCAGGGGGCATATCATGAAAAATATAAATTTTCAAATAGAAGTTCTTGAAGAAAAATTACTTCGATTAAGATGCTCTACTCAAAAATGTAAAAAAACGAATTTGGATAACAAAGTGCATTTTTTATTTTTGGCGATTAAACGAGCAAAATGGATCGAATTGGTCGGAAACTATTACTAATATATCCTAAATTGCATGCCCTTCCTTCCCATGGCGGCCAAGAACCTCCCCCACTCTCCGCACCCCTACCCCACACCATCCACTAACTAAGCGCTTAGCGCTTAGGGAGCTCCAGAGGTCCCTAAACTTAAGCGCTTAATTCTAAGCCAAACAATAAATTTTAAGTATGTGAATACAAAATTGAAACGCTAAGTTAAGCGTTAGTGTTTGCTAAGCGCTTAAGGGGGTAATTGCGTTTTTAGGTGTTTTAAAGCCATAGCTCAGCGTTTACAAATTCAAATCACAAGCGGTCTTTTGCATTAGGTAGAACAATATCTTTCCTAAATGTATGCCATGCCTTGAAATTTAACCTGTGTTTTTCTTTCCAGTATAAGCGACTAAAGAAAGGTCCTTTCCAAAATATTAAAATTTTTTACAAAAAGTTTGCGCCACAGCTCTGAATCATACGATTACCTGTTGGGGCTGAAAGTTGGTAAGGTTTTTGACATGTTTAAAATCCCCAGGCATGTCCCCCACTTTTTTAATAACTAGTCAATTTACTGAGAAAATAGCTGAAAAGCAAACGCACCGAAAATTTTAAATATTTTCTTGTAATTAAAACCCCCTAAAAATGTCCACAGGTGAAATTTCAAAAAAGTGAGAGACATGCCTGGGGATTTTGACCTTTACAATACTGTCCCAAAAATTTATGCTCAGGCGTCACTTATAACTTAAGTACTGGTGGCGCAAAGTTTACATAGAAATCACAGAAACCTGGAAAACGCAACTACCACCTTAAATAAACACTAAGTATGTGAATAACACTTAGCGCTTATAAGCGCTAACACTAAGTGTAAACACTAAGTTTAAGCGTTACACTTAGTATGTGAATACGGGCCTTTGATTATTGCACATTTCACTTGATTAGATGTTTTTTAAAACTTGATTTTGTATTAGGAAACCTATATGAGTATATGGTTTGTTTAGTTTTTTGTCTAGCTACTGGTTTGGCACAATACCGCCGAGGTAGGTGAAATATTTAAATTTTGCTCTCCTCAAAAACTAAAAAATTTTAAAACTAAAGGCCGATTCACACGCTGCGATTTTACTGCGATTCTGCCGCAGCGTTTTCGTCGCTGCGGCAAAACGCACTGTCTGAACAGACGCAGCGATTTCAATGCGGAATGGATGCGTCTTGATTTTTCCGCAGCATTTTTAAACGCCAGACTGCAATTCGGCCTGCGATTTCGGTGCGTTTTGATGCTGTAGACGTGCAGGTTCAACAATATTCGCAAAGCTCTTTGTCATATTTTTAAAACCGTGAAGACGCAGCAAAGTAGTTTGCGAGACGCAACGTTTGTTCAGACGCTGCGATTCGTGTGCGACACCCTGCGTCTTGCGTTTTGCGTTGAAATCGCAGCGACAAAAACGCACCGTGTGAATCGGGTTTTAGACCTGAAGGCTGGAAAAAATTCACAAGTCACAACCAGTGGCGGATCCAGGGGGGGGCCCACGGACCCCTGGCCCCCCCTTTGCCTCTGAGCAATACGTAACTGAACCGAAGAACAACAAAAAACAAACGATCCGGGCGGGCGGGTTTTCAGCCAGCCAAAAGTCGTAGACGATCAAAAACTTGTGCGGCATTTGTTACTTTTCAGTCTTTATATACCGTAAGTTCCGTATGCAAATTAACTTGCATTGCACTGTATGCAAATTAGCTTGCACTGTACAGCCTACTGATGACGCCTATTATGCAAATTAGGTTCCATAAATTAACTAAAGTCTGACCAAAAAAGGTTGAGTCACTTAATGTTTTGCTTGTTGCATAAAAACGGTAAGAGATAGCCCCAACAAAGTATATATATTCTTGACCCTTGGGACGAGTAGAATTTCATAGTGACCATCACTGGTCACTACTGGTCACTCTGACGAAAAAGTTACTGTACGCCTACCAAATTCACAAGCATCATTCGTAATATATTGTAGGTTTATGTCCAGCAGATAAACTTTCGAATGAGCTATTGATGTCCACTCAATGTCCACTCAGTGTCCACTTATTAACTGTCGAAGAAAAAGTGCTTTTTTCTTACTAAAACAATTCTTGAATACTTTCACGGTCCAATTTTCCTGTCATAGTGTGGAAAATAACGCGGGCTATTTGTTCCGACTCCTTATTTTACTGTATTGTACTGTAGCTGAATTTAATACACCCGGTAAACTGACCACTTGACCACTAGGGGGGCAAATCGAGATATTTTTCACAGGTTGCAGATATGAATCTTGTAATTTAGCCTATCTGAAGCTGCAAGAATTGCTACTACTGCTTAATTTCAAAAACGGTTCACTTGTTTCACTGGTGACTGACCATTGGTCATTTCCCAAAAAGTTGCACCGACTGTCTTTAGTGCCTGACTACACAAAACTGATCACAAATAACGCTTAAAACTTGATTACAACATATTTTTAAAATGTTGATCTGCACTTAATCAGCAATTTTCAGTCAAGAATAGTTCTACTACCTCAATTTTAACTCACTGTAAAATAGAGTGAATTTTCAAAAAAATTTAATTGAGCAATATTTTAGCAAAAATTATGCTATTTTTGACTAAAAATGCTATTTAACATACGAATTAATAATTTTTAACATAATTTTAAGTTTTAATACAGTTATAGCAGTAGTGGTCACTCCACCAATATTACACACTGTACTCAGTAATGTTCATAGTTTATAAAGAGGATTTTGCACGTCGCCGCTGCGTCCGGATAGCCGAGTGGTCGGAGGCGCTACTCACCAACGGATGGGTCGACGGTTCGATCCCCAACGGGTAATGTTGTTTTTCTTTTTCTTTTTTCAGTTTAACATGTTTTATTGCATTACTTACATAATTAAAGCTTTCTATGAATTTGAACTTGTTATTTTAAAATTTTTACACATATTTATGCAGAAAAAATGGCTACAATGTTTCTGTGCAGAATTGTTAAAAACACAAACTGGTTTAAAAAATAACAAGTTCAAATTCATAGAATGCTCTAATTATGTAAGTAATGCAATAAAACATGTTAAACTAAAAAAAGAAAAAAGAAAAACAGCATTACCCGTTGGGGATCGAACCGTCGACCCATCCGTTGGTGAGTAGCGCCTCCGACCACTCGGCTATCCGGACGCATCGGGGACGTGCAAAATCCCCTGTATAAACTATAAACATTACTGAGTACAGTGTGTAATATTGGTGGAGTGACCACTACTGCTATAACTGTATTAAAACTTAAAATTATGTTAAAAATTATTAATTCGTATGTTAAATAGCATTTTTAGTCAAAAATAGCATAATTTTTGCTAAAATATTGCTCAATTAAATTTTTTTGAAAATTCACTCTATTTTACAGTGAGTTAAAATTGAGGTAGTTGAACTATTCTTGACTGAAAATTGCTGATTAAGTGCAGATCAACATTTTAAAAATATGTTGTAATCAAGTTTTAAGCGTTATTTGTGATCAGTTTTGTGTAGTCAGGCACTAAAGACAGTTGGTGCAACTTTTTGGGAAATGACCAATGGTCAGTCACCAGTGAAACAAGTGAACCGTTTTTGAAATTAAGCAGTAGTAGCAATTCTTGCAGCTTCAGATAGGCTAACTTACAAGATTCATATCTGCAACCTGTGAAAAATATCTCGATTTGCCCCCCTAGTGGTCAAGTTGTCAATTTACCGGGTGTATTAAATTCAGCTACAGTACAATACAGTAAAATAAGGAGTCGGAACAAATAGCCCGCGTTATTTTCCACACTATGACAGGAAAATTGGACCGTGAAAGTATTCAAGAATTGTTTTAGTAAGAAAAAAGCACTTTTTCTTCGACAGTTAATAAGTGGACACTGAGTGGACATTGAGTGGACATCAATAGCTCATTCGAAAGTTTATCTGCTGGACATAAACCTACAAGATATTACGAATGATGCTTGTGAATTTGGTAGGCGTACAGTAACTTTTTGGTCAGAGTGACCAGTAGTGACCAGTGATGGTCACTATGAAATTCTACTCGTCCCATGGGTCAAGAATATATATACTTTGTTGGGACTATATCTTACCATTTTTATGCAACAAGCAAAACATTAAGTGACTCAACCTTTTTTGGTCAGACTTTACATGTTTCTGTTCGTCTTGTCTGTTTTCACTCGTATCCACGTTGCAAGCCTGTGCGTACGGTCTTGGATAAATTTCACTTGTAAGCGTTCGCAGACAGGATTTTAGTTTTCTCCCTCCCCCTATTCGCTATTGTTATGTGCAGCTAAACCCCCCTCCGCTGTTTACGCTTTACATGCTGACTTATCCATATACCACCTTTCCCCTTCCTACAGCAAAAGCGCTATAGCCCTTTTCCGTGCCGCTTACACGCGTTCGTTACCCTGCCATGCCTAGCAGCTCATTAGCGATTAGTATCAGCCTGTCCTTTTGGGCTGTCCTTTTCTCCTTTTGAAAAGTAGAGCAATGCTCTACTTTTCAAACTGTCCTTTTGTCTCGACCAATCAAAATTCAGTATGTTAAAATTTTAATATGTATATTTTTGACTAAAATTATGTGAAATTTGGTGATTGGTATCGGTTTCTTGTGCTCGATTTTTACGCGGCGGCTGAGTTCTATTGTGTTTAAAGTTTGCAGTTTATTATGCAATTATAAACAATGTTTATAGCTCGGGCACACCGATAAGTTCAAAGGCCGTGCGCCCGTGAACCAAAAGAGGTCGCAGGCGTGCGACAGGAAATGCGCAAATGTCGCACGAACTTGTCCGGAATTCTCAGCTGACGAAGGTCTGAAAAAAATTCGCCATAAACTGTGTCTCAGAAAATTCAAGGGGTGCACACTGTACAACCGCTTGCGTCGTCGTCGCCGGCGGCGCAAAACAAAAGCAGAAATAACTGGGTTAATGACTGGCTTGCAGCAATTCGTTGATTAATGATTGCTCAGAGCAAAACAAACCAAACTGCAAAAGGCGTGCTGATGACAAACACGTGACCTTGTCCTTTTGTGTTTGTCGTTTTCCTGTTCTGCTGAAGTCCCAAACACTACAGGACAAAACAGAAAGAAAAGGAGAAAAGGACTTTTTCAAAAGGAGGAAAGGACGTTTTCAACGGCACAAAAGCACAGTTTGAAAAGGACAAAAGGACTTTTCTAAAAGGAGAAAAGGACGCCGAAAAGGACAGCCAAACTGACAAAAGGACGGGTTTTATTTGCAGTCAAAATTTTTGCAAAAAGACAAAGGTCAAAATTCAAAAGGACGAATATGGACCGGTCTTAAGCGTTAAAACTGATTTTCTTTTCAGTTAAGCGCATAACTGAAAATAATAATTCAGTTCCGCGTGTAACTGATTTTAGGAATTTCAGTTAGGTATGCTGTGGGAATGTGAGTATGTGATCCGAAATATTGGAGGCAGACATGTGCTTCCGTAGAATGTGCACGTTTCTTTTTGTCGGTGTATTATAGCCACATATGGCATATGTCATCTTATCACACTCTTTTAAGGTTGTAACGGGGTACTAGATACTATTATATATTTTAGATCTTCTTTTATATTTGCAGTCGGCTGAGGGCACCCTGAGGGTATTTGGATATGTTAAAAATCGTGCCCTAGCACCAAAAATTCGAAGTTCTTGGCAAAATCTAATTCTGATGTGTTCGTTAATCAGCTATTAGAACAGAATTTAACATTGATGACAAATTAATAATGTTGGAGCGCACTAGAAATTGTCCCGGGGGTGGTATCTATCTGCATACCTAGAGGTACCAAAGCAGCATATACCTACATATGTATTAATAACAAGCACGTTTTGCGAGTAGAGTTGAATTAATTTTGGATAGTTTCGCTGCGACATGCTTACAGTGCTGAGGATATTCTCCGAATATGAAACGCGGCACAAAATTTTTTAATGCCAGCTTTTGTAATTAAACATGACCAGTGACCACTGCCACTAAGCTGCAGTGTTGGCCAACCGCTGATGCCTTGTAAAGCTTGACATATTTTGTTGAATTAACTTCATTCTACATATATAGTTATTTATTGCAATGAAAGAAAAAACTGTTGCGGTATTGAGATTGTAACCCTACACTAATTATTACGTAGCTGACATGTCAGATGTCACTATGCTCAGTGACATCCAGAGCCGTACCAGCCATGATTGGCGACGGCAATAGCATGAAGTCTGACTTCTCTTGACTCCACGCGCTGATAAATAATCTGCGAAACGTTGTTGCGACATGTTTCGTCGTAACACTGTTCAACGAGAATACTTTTCTGTCGCTCACAAGTCACTACATACATGTTCTGTATGATCTGACACACACTCACACAAACGCTGTTCCAAATCTATAGCCTATGTCGCTAAATACGTACTGTATCGATGTGCACAAAATGATACACACGCCCACACAAACAGTGCTTTTTCAAGACCTGCCTGCAATGTTACACTAAAGTCTGACCAAACAAGCAAAAGTTTACTGCAAAAGTAATCCAGTGAGTGAGAAGAGTGAACGTTTGGCAACATTAGGCCTGTTGCGCAGTAAAAAATAATTGCAAACTAAAACTAAATTTTTAGTATGACAAAAAGAGTATGACGCTCTGCCTGAATCAGTGAATCATAGTTAATTATTTTCATTGCACTTGTACTGTCACCAGTTCTTGTCGGTATATATAAAACTCAAAACTTCAGGACACACCAGAACGCGGAGTCTCAGAGTCAAGCTGATTTTGTATAATATAATTTTTAGTCTAATGATGTCCAGTGCTCAGATTTATTTGTCATGGTGTCGCTTTGGGCAAAATTAGCCATGTTTTTGATCAGAAGAAACCATTACGTGTAGTTTCTTTTAGCACCTGTTTGTTTGTTTGATTGAACTGGAAATTGTGTGCACATTAAGCATGGCAAAACACGAAACTTTGGTCCCAGAAAATTTTCTAGTCATCAGTAGATTACTAGCTAAATGGTTTAAAACCCGCATGAAACTGCTGCGTAAAATACATACATCTTAACTGCACCAATTTTCATGTTCTGGGGGCGACAGTCCTCCGAAAAAAATTAGAAAACTAGAATAACTGCGTCTGTTGATTACAGATTTTCGTTTGACAGTTGGTACAGATTTCTAGTGTTTATATTCCAAAGAAATATAACGCAGCCATTAATTTTTGAAAAAACTCGCGTTCAGAAGCTACACGCGTCCAGTCCAGACTAGCGTTATATAAATAACAAAAAGTAACATTTATAAAATGCATTTTTTACTGATTAAAAGGCCAAATTAGGCAAAAAATTACTAAAAACATCAAGTTAAACAACTGCAAAAATAAAACCAATAAATTTAAAAAAAATTACCGAAACTTGGGATCGAACCAAGTACCTTCAGATCTTCAGTCTGACGCTCTCTCGACTGAGCTATTTCGGCTTAAAGTCTGTGACGATTGTTGATTGATAAAACAAACGTGAGACAAGATTTTGATGTTTCAGTTTAATTTACGTATATATACAATCATTCAGTTAATATTTTCTAAATTCTTGTATTGTGGAAAGTCTCGTGTCAAAAATTACAATGTTTGATAATTGATGATTGCTGAAACCATTATTCTCCTGTACTAGTGCACGATCCCAATAAAATCAATCAATCAGTTATTCAGTTTGATGAGAACGGGATGGTGGCTCAAACGTTAGAGTGTTCGACTATAAATATGAAGACTGAGGGTTCAATTCCGTCTCCGTTTTTTGAAGCTTCAGGTTATGTATCGGTTTAGGGGGCATGAGAATGCTGGTTGCTGGTAAACTGTGTTCGACTGACCTACCTTACTTTCAGTGTAATTTAGCACTGGAATAACGGCTAAAAGGAGCCTGTTAACACTTGACAGGCCCCATACAACAGACTGGCAATGATCAAACACGCACACACACCACTCAACCTCGGCATTCTGTCAAGCAAACAGACACCATACAACAGATAGGCAGTGATCAAACACGCATACACACAACACACAAGCTATGTCTTCTGTCAAGTAAGTGCATGCATAAACAGATTCTGCAAAATCTTATACAAACCAAGTATAAAGTACCTGTTGCGCTGTGGCGCAACAGGAAAAAGGTTGAGTCACTTAATGTTTTGCTTGTTGCATAAAAATGGTAAGATATAGCCCCAACAAAGTATATATATTCTTGACCCATGGGACGAGTAGAATTTCATAGTGACCATCACTGGTCACTACTGGTCACTCTGACCAAAAAGTTACTGTACGCCTACCAAATTCACAAGCATCATTCGTAATATCTTGTAGGTTTATGTCCAGCAGATAAACTTTCGAATGAGCTATTGATGTCCACTCAATGTCCACTCAGTGTCCACTTATTAACTGTCGAAGAAAAAGTGCTTTTTTCTTACTAAAACAATTCTTGAATACTTTCACGGTCCAATTTTCCTGTCATAGTGTGGAAAATAACGCGGGCTATTTGTTCCGACTCCTTATTTTACTGTATTGTACTGTAGCTGAATTTAATACACCCGGTAAATTGACAACTTGACCACTAGGGGGGCAAATCGAGATATTTTTCACAGGTTGCAGATATGAATCTTGTAATTTAGCCTATCTGAAGCTGCAAGAATTGCTACTACGAGATATTTTTTTTTAGAATAGAACTACATGCAATCATAGAAGACGATTGCACTATAGTATATACGCGGCGGCTGAGGCCGCCGCGTAACAAATTATCAAAATTGTTATAAATCCAATTTATATACATTAGTATGATTTAAATTAAAACCCTTAAGTGGATTTTTAGTGAAAAATTTGGATTATAAATTTTCCAAAATTTTACCATCTAACTGAAATTAAAATCAGTTAAAGTTATCAGTTATCAGTTAAATTAACTAATTTAATTTTGCCTAACTTAACTGATTTAACTTTTGCGCAAATAACTTAACTGATTTAAAATTCTGTAACTTAAACATCCCTAGTTGTTCGCCGCTAGGCCGAAAGTTCGCCATTAGGCCGAAAATGTGTTTGTGGAGCTTAACATACAGTAAAGTATGTGAAACTGTACTTATTACATGTACAGTGCATATACAGTACCGACTGTATTGTACTACCATACATATACTGTATGTGGTTGACGGTAGGAGACTGTACATTTTCGAAACTTGTACTCAATAAATTTGTATTCATTTGTATATATATATATATATATATACCTATTTCTTTTCGGCCTAGTGGCGAAGTTTCGCCCTGGCGGCGATTTTGCCTAGCGGTGACACGCCGTAAGTAGAATCGAGCCTTATGCGACTTTTTGTGACTTTTGTAAGACTAGGCTTAGCTTATCAACAATGGACACAAAAACGAAAATATTTTATCACATTTGCTAATAGTATATCTACAGGCGTAGCACAGAATTAGGACAAGGCAAGCAAAGGAAAGTCACCAAAAATTATAGCATTCTAATAAAACCACTTGAATACAAATTTTCCCGCTTTTATTCGTGAACGTTCTTCTGAATTTAATTTTGTAACCAATTAACTCAAATCGTACATCCATACAAAAAGTACTAACTACTAACCTAACTGATTTGGTAGGAAATTAAGCCAAAAAGGATCAACTGGAAAATTCGATAACAGTATATCCTAATAATATACACAAAGTATAATATCATGAATATAGACAAAGCCTGGTTCATACTTGTCCGTGCTCAAAGTGTTTGTCCGTAAGCCCTCGCAGCAAACGAGTAGCGAGTAACTCATGATTTTTGCACAATTATTTGCGTCCACTAAACTGTGGATGACACTAAAAAAACAGCCTTGACTACCGTTTTTTAAAACAGCGATTCTATAATTATATAGTTATGGACAAACGGTAATCTTTACGGACAAGTATGAAGCACACTTGAAAGATCAAAATTCGTCGGCTTTAAGCGAAAAGCAACTAAATAGCGAACAGTTAATCAAAGAAGGTTAATAACAAGTTTGGTTTAAAAACAACTCAGAGTCCAAAATTTCAGACCGAGAAAATGTCTTGTATTTTTTAACCAGTGAACTAAAATTTGATACAAGATTGAGTTTTCAATAATATATACTAATTTTAAACCAATCAAAGATGCGCTGGCTATCCTTTGGCATAGTTCGTCTCGTAAAAAAGTCTAAGTAAAAAAACAAACGCCTAGATAACATCAATTATCACATACATTAAACATATAAGAAATTAATTAAATATAAGTTATATATTTATATATATATATATATATATATATATATATATATATATATATATATATATATATAATTCAGTTTCAGTAGCGTAGCCAATGGGAATAGTCCTTTTTAATGTATCGGTTTCTGGTTCAGTTAATAAATACTACGCAAGATTAGTAAAATTTGGGATGCGAGAATCAAAATTTTGAAATTTTTTAGCCACCAAAGTCCCAGACCCACACTCTGGTTGTTTTCTTATTGCTATCTGAGCTCAAAACTTAATTATGAAGTTGTATCTAGCAAAAACTTTTTTTAGTAATATATATGACGTGCTAGGTAATTTACGCTAAACTAAAATTTACCACTTTAAAAAATAATCATACACCGTCATTTTCTAGGCTACGCCACTCATAGCCATTACTGAATTTTCAATTCAAATATGACTATAGGATACATACAATATAAGCTCACAAAGGTAATAAGCAAAAACGATAGTCGAACAGGAGCACAATCACACACTACACCGGATCAAGTAGATTAGGGTACATTAATCCTAGATTTCATCGGGTCGGCGGTCCTTGGGTTGAATAAGCTAGAAAA
Organism: Trissonchulus sp. WLG1_4; assembly: GCA_030248245.1. NCBI lineage: Eukaryota > Metazoa > Nematoda > Enoplea > Enoplida > Ironidae > Trissonchulus > Trissonchulus sp. WLG1_4. Next base: position 31,155 of record JASANF010018379.1, read on the forward strand.
GTTTTCGACCCATTTGCTAACTCTATTTTATATACTGCACTGCCATCGCTCAGTGCTCAGTCGCTGCAAATCGACCATTAAGCCCGGTTCATAATCGTCCTAATTCTTATCCCCATCACGTTAATCTTGGGCAATTCCAAGAAAACTGCCTTGCGAAGCGTAATAAGCAATTTATCGCACGAATAAAATTATAATCACTTCCAGATGCAAAAAAGTTAAAAGCAAAAATTTTTCACAGCAGCTGTCTGATCTGAAATTTATTCTTGTCCCTGCCCCTGTGTCCTTAAGGACAATAGTAAGAACCAGGTTTTAGGGACAGGGCGGTGCTATAATTACTTCATCGACCGACACAGAAGAGACGGCTGTAAGTACGAATGCGCGTTTTAGAATAAGCGCTACTCAGACTATAAAAATATATGTTTACACTGTCTGAATTCAGACGATTGATTGCTTATTATCGGTAAATGAAAGAAATATTTTTCACAATTTCACTCGCTGCAGATTAAAAAATATTTATAAAACTGTGCATAATATATATTAGCGCTCATAAAACATATTAATTTAAACTATATTATATAACAGTAACAACAAATTATAGCACAAAAGCACACATGTTATAGGTTAAGTGTCAAAATAATTGAATAAATAATAAACACAGTTACGTAAATAATATATAAAATAACCTAACTATTATGCAAAACGTATATATGCAAATCACAACACTGTCCCACAAAGTAAATGCAAGACATTAAGTATAGAATATTACCAAAGCACTGTACCTAACCAGTAACAAGATAATAAATAAATAATAGTTTATAGTACGTATAGTATTGCGATTTAAACCAAATATAATTAATTTACACTAGACATTTTTATAATTGTGTGTAAATTGTGAATTTAACGCGCTCAAAGAACTCTTAACTGCATGGATTCAATTGAATCTTATCCAGCATAGCATTATTGAAGATTTTGAGCTAAAATCTATTATGTAATCTCACGACATTGGCTGGAATTTACAACAGAAAACAACACTAAGTTTTTCGTTGTTTTAAACGTCTTTTAAAAGTGTCTTTGTTTCAAATGTTAGTGTTTCAAGCCCAAATTTAAGTTTCACTAACTTTTAATTAAAACGATAGTGTTAGTGTTAGGTTGCGAATTTCAGCCATTAGTTCTGGAGTAGTGTCCGACATTGTAAAGCCAATCAAAATCATATTCACGAAAATAACGCACAAATATTACCGGTTTATACATTTTTGATAGCGTTAAAGTGACTGTAACAACAGCAACAAACAAAACACTGAAATATACACAAAAAGCATAAGGGGATTCATGTAAATTTAACTTAAAATAAATTCAAGTTTTTTTGTATGTTTAGCAAATAAATTAAAAATTTAAACAACTGGTTAAAGTGTCTTCAGTATAATAACGTGCATTTACAGATAAAACTATGATGTTCATATTAAATTAGTCTGATAACCGTTCTTCGAAGGTTATAAAAAAGTTTGAATTCATTCGTTTTGAAATCTTGACAAAAGAAACACAAGATACATAATAACAAAACAGAATAGTATTATCATAATATCACAGTACGCATTACCAAAAAAAGGATTACAAATTAGAAACACTAACTACAATATAATATGAGCTAAAAGACACCGTCACGTACTGCTGATATTGCATTATATGGAAGACAGAAATCATGAATAAAGGTAACTTGACGAAAACCAAAACTAATACGGATATCGCACAAGCACAGAACCGAATAATAATATACGGACGTAAGTATACACCGATCCTAAATAATATGAAATTTAGTTGGTTGGCTTTCAGAATCACAAAACGGGTGAATGATAAGCGATTAAAACTTTTCCAATATTACGCAAATTTTCCATCTACTATGCAAAAAACTTCGTTTCATAGCCATGTTTGTTACTAAAACGAATGAAACTTGGCGACTAAATACTACAGTAGTGTGACGTAGCTTCACTACGCGAATCAGTACAGTAACATCACACTAACATCCCACTAACTCTCTTAATCCCCCCCAATTAGTCCCCTTAATCTCTTTTCTGCTCAGCATTCGGACTGGGCGTGGGAGCATTGAGAAGCTCGAAATCATCGCCCATGACTCCGTCACCTCTGGCCACAGTCTGATCGGGTCCTCCGCTGCTCGCGTCCAAAACGAGGTCATCAAAGTCCACCAAACTTCCGCCGGACGGGAGCCCCGGACTAGACATGACTGTCGTGGTGGTGGTAGACGACAGGTCGCTGACAGCCGACTCAAAGTGCGTCGTGTCATTGGACTCGTCTAGCTGGAGCAAAGATGACGCGTCACCCCCGCTCACATCCTGTGACGCTTCCATTAGGCTAGCCTTCAGGGCTGCGTCCGTGAAGGCTTCCGCCAGGTCGCCTAGCAAATCCGGCTCCGCTGGCTGAGACTGCGTCATCTGATTTGCGGACACTAACTTGTCCTCATCACGTGACGCGTCATGTGACGTCGCCGTTGACTGGTCAGTCTCACGGGCTGAGACGCTCTCCCTTGTGGTCGTCAGTGATGACTCACTGATCAAAGATTCAGGTGTCGGGAAAACCGGCGGCGACTGTAGATCAGTGATAAACGAATGTGACGCGTCCGGAAATTGCAATAAGACTTGCTCTGACGACGTTTCTTCCGTCGCCGGACTCTGAATCGCCTCTGTGGTCGTTGATAGCTCACCTTCTGTGTTCTTGCGCATAGCTGCCTCAAAGGACGACGTCACGTGACTATCCAGAAAGGCCTGATTGGCCAGTTTGCTTCTAGTCACGGACTCGGACGAGTCCGACTCTGACGTCGTCTGATTGGTCAGCAGGACTGTTGGGCCCGCCCCCGGCTCCCAGTCCGACCAATCGCCTGCCGTGGACGCTGACGAGACCTGCGTCATGGCCAGATATCGCTTGAACTGGTCCTTGGCTGCGTCCGAGTCCGGTGGTTGCTGGGACGAGTCCGGACCCAGTCCTTCGCCGGAGCCAAAGCTGAGACTGGGCAACAGGGCCACCCGTTCGACGCGTCGTCTGACTTGCTCCTGCTCCTCTGGACTCAGCAGCTCGATAGACTTTTGCAGCTCGTCTGATGATAAAGCCTAAAGTTAAAAAAGATATTTTAGAATTAATTTATTTGTCTCAAGCTTAACTCACTAAGATTTTATGAACGCCGCACTACTAAGAACATCAGTTGTTATCAATTATCGGTCAATATCACTTACTTATGCATATTTTACTAATAACTAATAATTAGCAACTAAATATGAGTAATTAAAAAATGTCATAACCTTTCTTGGAACGATATTAAGCGATAATTTTCGGACTGTGTGTCAAATAAGGACAGATCTACAGTTTTACAAAAAAACGCACGGTTTCAGCCTACTGTACTGGCTTACTGACAGACAGTCATCATGGGCACGCTAACAAGCTCAGATTAAAAAAATCTGACCCCTAAGATCGCATTAAAAATACATAATCACACTACCTTCAACTCATTATCAGTGGCAAAGAGCAGGTTTTCTTTGTTCACAGCTCTAGCCTCGTCCATTCGCTGTTCTAGGTCTACAATTTCCTCCACGGTCAAGTAGGGATATAGATCTTCTGGGTTGTCCGACAACAGTTCTGTTCCGCTCATTAGGAGCACTCTATCTCTAGCCTGCCACGGATTGCTGTATTTCATCTCGTGCTCTGGCAATAGTCGCAAGCTATCCGACGAGCTCAGATAGCTGTGCGTAAAACTGCTGCTATTGGTGGCATCCTGTAGTCGTCTTCTGAGCGGCTCCTTGCTGATCTGAGTCTTGATTCGGTTCAGTTTCTCCTTGACAGCCAGAATTTCATCAGTTGCCAGTGTTTCATAGAAGTCGTCCAATTCCTGCAAAGGAATTCGGGCTAGTTCTTCGTCGCCAGCCGTCAAAATGGCCTGCCGTCTTTCCTCATAGCTTTGCATCTGTTTCGGCGTTCCCATTGGCTGATATTCGTCCTCAGCCACTGCTTTCCAGTCATCCGACGAAGGCAGTGGCAGCACTGGAACCTCTGTTCCGGCTGCTGTTTTTCTTTTTCAGGCTTCTGCGACGGCGGCAGCGGGGTGCTGAAGCGTTTTGGCCCGGCCAAATTTTCAGCATCCAGTGGGCTGGAGAAATCATCCAATGGCATTCGATTTTGATTGGACGGTGTCAGCTCTGCTTCATTTTGATTGGCGTTCGCAGACTGTTCTTTTGAATTCTGATTGGCTGTCGCAGATTTGTCAACACTATGATTGGCTGACGCGGTTTCCTCTGCATTCTGATTGGCTAGGCCTTATTTCAGTTTCCGCATGAATAGGTTCTGCCGATATTAAAATCTCCTTCTGTGTGTCGACCGCTGGCTCATTGGTTTGTTTTTTAGCTTCAACCATCTCTCGTTCCTCTGACTAGCAGAGCCAAATGGTCTGCCCAGTCTCCAGACATGAGTTCATCAGGCATCGCATTCAAAATTTCATCTCGTTTCTGCTCAATGCTATCCAGCTTCTGCATAACTGCCATAATTTCTTCCTGCAACAAAGTGGCATTGTATTTCTCCATGCCCTGCTGGCTTAGACATCCACAGGTCATATCCTTCGGCCATTAGTATTTCCTTTCTCGCTTTCTGTCGCTGCGTCTCCAATTCATCCCATCGTTGCTTCAGCTTGCCAAATTCATCCGCGGAAAAGTATTTCTCCGCCGCCGCAATTTGTTCCGGCGGCGCGCTGGCGCGAGTCTTCGCAGATTCAGAAATGGTTCTCGTTGTTTCGACACCTGATCCGCCAATTGCGCCACACCGGCCCGTTCTTCTACGCTAAGATAGGGAAAGTACTCGTCCCACTTATCCTTGTACAGTCCAAACAGCTGCTAGACCTTCCGCTGTCAGTATCTTCGCTTCGTCCTGCTGCTGGCTGATTGCTGCCTCGTGCTGCTGCCAGCTCTTCTTCCGTCAGATAGCGGGCCAGATTATTGATTGGTCAAGACTCAAATTGGTCGGTCCCCCAAATCGTCGCTGGGCTGCAGCAGTTTTTCTCTCACCTGTCGCACGTCATCTAGTCGTTGTTCTACGGCCAAAATTTCCTCCTGGTTCAAGTAGCAATAGTATTTATCCAGTACCTTTTTGCTGTGCCAGCAAATGCGGACTAACTCGTTTGGTGCCACCGAAATTTCATGCGTCGCTCTTCTCTTTCGGCTACAGCTTCGGCGTATCGTTTTTCGGCATTCTCAATTTCGTCAGACGACAAAACGCTCTCATATTTCAGCTTCAGCGCAGCGAAAGAGTCAAAATTTTCCACCAACTGTGGCAAAGTCATGGCCCATCGGTGTTTGCGCTTTGCCTGATTTTCATACAGCCATTGCTGCACTTCCTGCTGCGCATCTGGGCTTAGCTGGTCCAGGATTTCCGGCCAGCTATCCTCATTCGCTGCCATTTCCATCAGTTCTAGATCGCTGGCTTTCAGCGGCTCCGTTTGTAAGTCGCTGGCTCCGGCTTCCGTAGCTGCATTGGCTTCCACAGTCGCTCGCGTCGTGAGAATTTCCTCTGGCGACAAAATTGACTGTAGCTCTGCATCTGTCATCTCTAGCGATAGTTCTGGCCTCTCGAATAGCTGCTGACGCTTGTCCGCTGTTTCCTGCAGCTTATGCTGCAAACTGGTGGCTTCTGTTTGACTGAGAAACTGCAACGCTTGCTGCAATTCTGACGCAGGCGTCTGCAACAATTGCAGCGCACTTGCAGCCAGCAATTGCGTGCGCGCAGCATCGCGACGCAGAACTGCGTCAGTGCGCAACTCTTCAATCTTGGCCCGTTCATAGTCGAGCAGCACGCTCCAATCCTGCAACCGCGCTGGACCCAGCTGGCTTAGCTGCAGCTCTGGCATGCTGAGAATATCGCTACGCAATTGCGCAATCTGGGACTCACGCAACTGCACGTCTTCGGGCAACAATTGGCGCTGTTCTGGCGTCAAACTTTGCAGCACACGATGAAACTCATATCCATCACGAGTACGCAACAGGTCGATCATATAGGCCAGCTCCTGTTGCTCCCTGCGCTCTTGATAGGCCTGGATTTCCTCTGGAGACAGATAGATGGCCAGATCCTCAATATTGCTCGAGGTATCCATGATGGGCCCCGTGAGCAGACGTTCGCGAATGCTCTTGGCGTCCGACAGTTTCTGTTCCAAATCTCGACATTCTGTAGAAGATAGAAGTTCCGAATTTTGTTTGCCAGTCCGTCCGCTGTGCTCTTTGTACCAACTGCAGTCCGTGCAATCCCAGCAAAGCCTGACGTGCAGCCTCTTGCTCTCGCTGTGTGTCTTAAACACACTGTTCGGCACACTCTTCCACCTGAGCCTGCTCATCAGCGCTCAAGAGCACACGCAGTGACTGATAGGTGGCCTCATCAAGAGCAAGCAAATTGTCTCCAGAGCTATTCAGCGCTTGCTGACGCCGTTGCGTAATTCTATCCAGCGCACTTTGCAGCTGGCTTCGCTGTGCCGGCTCTAGAGCGTCTAGGGCGCTACAGACCGACTCTGTCTGGCCAATCTGGGCCAGCTCTCGGTCCGTCAGACGTAGCAATTGCGCCCCGTACGCAGCAGAGCGCAGACGCTGCTCCGCCAGCTGTGCTGCGCTGTGACGCTGTTCCAGGGCTGGAATCTCGTCCGG
>JASANF010018380.1:0-15058 GCA_030248245.1 Trissonchulus sp. WLG1_4
AAAAGCTTAATAACTCGGTATTTACTCATTGTCTGCTTGCAAAAACATTAAAAAAGGTTTGCAAATACCTAGGGATATTTTGGCAAAATTTCAGCGAAATTGATTGAGAAACTTTTAAGAAATTCAGAAAAGTTTATATCTCAAAAGTTTCTCAATCATTTTCGCTGAAAGTTTGCCAAAATATGCCAGTGGTATTTGCAACCCCTTTTTAATGTTTTTACAAGCAGACTATGAATAAATAATGAGTTACTAACCTTTATCCCTATCCCGTTTTATGATTGGAGCACGTGCACAGGCGTCTGCCAATCAGAGAATAGAAGCTCGCTTCTGATTGGCCAGTCACATGTTGCATAGAATGTCAACATGTAGCCTGAAAACGACCAGCGCATCTGCCTGTACTAGAACACAGGCAGGCTGGCGAGTGTCTCACTCTTCTTCTATATAGAGTGAGACGCTATTATGTACTCTTGTTAAAACGAACGGACCTGTAAGCATAAGCTCGTTCAGGAGTCGTCTATTGACTGATAGGATGAACTGAAAGCAGAGCAATTGTGAGCAGATACCGTACAACTAATAAATTATCAATTATTATTATATTATTAATTAATCATTAATAATTAAATTAAATTAAATAAATTAATTAATTATTATCAATTAATTATTATATCAATTTTTTTGAAAAGCACATATTTGAATTTAAATGGCAGATAAAAGTTAGGAGTAGACTACATATGATCTAGATCGAGAATAGCTCATTGCGAATGCAGCCGTTATTATGTGTGATACCAAGAGTACATAATAGTGTCTCACTCTTTATAGAAGAAGAGTGAGACACTCTCCTTTTTGCCTGTGTTATAGCGCAGGCAGATGCGCTCGTCATTTCCAGCCCACATGTTGCCGTTTTATGCAACATGTGGATAGCCAGTCAGAAGCGACCTTCGCTTCTGATTGGCTGGACGCCTGTGCACGTCCTCCAATCAGCACGCCGGCGGCCTCACGTGCTGCAATCAGCACACTGGCCGCCATTACAGCCATTTCATTGTTACATTTTGCCGTGATCGGTCGGGTTGGGTTTTTTTTTGTTTTTTTTGCCCAAAGTTATATTTTGCCGACATTTTTATCACAGTTTATCAGCGATTATTGCTGGTATGTGCTGAATATGATGTTAACTCGTAAGTTAAGTGTGTTTTGACAAATTTCAGGCAATAGCACGTGAGGCCGCCTGCGTGCTGATTGGAGCACGTGCATAGGCGTCCAGCCAATCAGAAGCGAAGGTCGCTTCTGATTGGCTACCCACATGTTGCATAAAACGGCAACATGTGGGCTGGAAATGACGAGCGCATCTGCCTGCGCTATAACACAGGCAGAAAGGAGAGTGTCTCACTCTTCTTCTATAAAGAGTGAGACACTATTATGTACTCTTGGTGATACAGTACCGTCCATATAAGGTTTAATGCTGATATAAACACAGTAGAGAATTGTTGAGCAAATCTGCTCAAAGCTTGCACTGTAATGTAAAGCTGCCCGAAACATTAGGTTAACAGGTTTCGATCACACGTGCTCCAGTACTGGGCTCACTTCATGCTTTTTGCCATAGGGCACAGTGAAGGTGGTTTTGCCGTCTTTGTTGTGTACGTAGCGAGAGTACATGGGAATGCCATTTTTGAGCACGGTCTCCTCCAAGCCAACTGCGGCTAGAGCCGCTCGACCGCGGCACGAGGCGGCCAAATTGATACTGCGGCCGTGCACGAAGGTCTGCTTGCGAGGGTCTGCAATAAATGTTTGCTCTTGGTACTATCAAGAGTACATGATAGGAGTAATCCTACTCGTATTGTGTACTCTTGGTACTATACTGTACTGTAATTGTGGCAGCCGATTTCAAGCCAGAGCTTAGGCCGCGTATCGGCACATTGCTCTTGCTGCAATAGGAAGGAAGATGGTAACCCTGTATTTAGATATGTCAGGGATTGAAGGTAAGAAAGAGCCATTGCTAATGGCTGAACTGTAAAGGAAGTACTTTAATTTAGGTAAAACTAGTCAAGGTGTAAACGCTTTGTTAGGTCAATGTACTTGACTAGTTTTTTGAGGAAGTTCTCTGCACTTCTTTGGTCTTGATAATGGCAGAGATGGAACATTTTTTTGCACAGTACTGTATTGTGAAAACGTCAGGGCCATTCAAAAACAACCTGTATTGCTCTCCACTTTATAAATAGGTTTTCGATTGTCAATGTCTACCAATCGAGTTTTTCTCTCAGATTCAAATCTTTCCTAAGCTCAATATTTATAGTTCAATTAATTAATTAATTAATTAATTAATTCCTCGCTCAAAATGTCGCTTAAAGCCCGGTTCATACTTGTCCTTAAAGACACAGGGACATGGACAAGGGCAATTTTTAGTTAAACACTGTAAAAAATTGGCTGACTCGTTTTATACGATCTAGTTTTGACTCAAACTTTGTTTTTCTTTTTCATGCAAAGTTTCATTTCAAGCTTTTCATGCCAAAAATTGACACTTAGTCAGGCAGTTTTCTTGGAAGAGTGTCCTACGGGCAAAGCGACAAGGACAAGGACAAGGACGAATATGAACCGGGCTAAAGGCTAGTCCTTTGCTTCCTGTGGCCGCACTACGCGCTTACCAGACCGATATTCATAAACCTCCACAGTCCATCCTCGCTGAGCGAAGAAACACGCATTCAGAGCACCGACCTGAAAAAAATTGTTTTAAAAATTGGGAGTTTGATAAGTTCAGTCTTGCTAAACGCAGTCTATGGTCGACCTGTGATTAAACTAATTTATATAGGGGAATTTCTCGTTTACGATGAACTAAACACTAAACAGTTTAGTTTGATTAAATTCAATCAGATAGGTAGTTTAAATATTAGATTGTAAAACTTATATTTTAATTAGTTTTCACTGAATGAATCCATTGATTTTTTATCTTTTTATTGAGAATGCGTGTTGGTGATTGGAAAAAACGAAATTTTGGAAATTGACAAAAAATTTGGGGGAAACATTTTGGTTTGCGTTGCCGCTAATTTTCCTTTTAATCTTAATTCATTACTAAGATTATCATTTGCTGTTAGTAAAACAGGATTGTTTTAGCATTACAATTCTTCTGAAGAATTTTGAACTTAACGAACGTAATGTAAAGGTGAAGTTAGTTTTGTAAATCAGCTGTAAGTTCTATAGCTTGATTGTAAACTATAAAGCTAAAGGGGTAATATAAAGGTAATAATGGTAATTAAGTAATACTTAGTAAGTATTAAGTAATAATTAATTAAAAGACTTACAAGGCCACCGCCGATGATGATAACTTTAGGATTGTCAGATTTTGACATGCCGACTCAAGGCTCCAGTTCAAAGTAATTATGACGTTTTATGCTGTATAGTGAAAGCTAAACAATGTTAAACGAATTACATTCATGTATGTAACGTGGTCAAAATTTTGGGGGGGCCTCTGACCAAATTTTGGGAACCCTCCCCCCTGGTCGACCAAAAATACCCTAAATTTTGTAAAATTTTCGCAAAAAAGTGCCTTCTTTTCTAAATTTTGCCCAAATTTTGGGGACCCTCCCCCGGCCTCTCGTTTTTTTTTTGGGGGGGGGAGGGGTCCCCACCATCTTCCCCCTCATACATATGTGGAATTAACGAATTTATTAAATTCGACTAGTACATATCTGTTAAAAAGTAAACTGTTACTTAGTTTTTACTGACATAGTTCAAAAAAGTTTAGGGGAAAGGTATTTAAGCTGTCAGTTAGAGAGTCGCCGCAAATTCAAGTTGTCTATATAAATTGTATGAATTCTGGTTCAGATAGACTGGCTGTTCTTGAATAAATAAATAAAAGAATTTAATGGCAAATTTATGTACACGAAACAGTATAAATTGCAAAAGACTATAAAATGAATAAGCGAAAAAACAAATAAACAAATCACAAAAATGGAAAGAATTTATATAGATGTACGGTTGATATGAAAGCACGCAGGGATAGGGACAAGGACAAATTTGAAAAATATTTGAAAAATCGACAAATGCGTTTTAACTAAATATTTGTTGTCGGTCTTACGAATTCATCATACATATAAATTCATTACGAATCACCAGATATTTCGCTTACAATTGTTACCATTGTAAGACTTGTAAAGTTGAGCAACAGGCCCCTGAAAGTATGTATGTAGGTAACCTGCACTATTTTCATACGAAAAAGTGGCTACATGGCAGTGCATTTTTTCGAAATAGCTTAGGGACAAAGCGATAAGGATAAGGACAAGGACAAGTATGAACCGGGCTTGAGACTTGAACATTAAATACCTCTAATTTAAACAGCTAACCCAATGAATATAATACTTTTAGATTCTTCTGTTGTCGGCACAAAAGACAAAACTTATTTCGTTATCAGTCTTTATCAAGTTCATGAATGACGACAGCGGTTAAAATTAACATGAAGCGTGAAAAAAAAGTTTTTTCAGCAGTTTGTGTGAAAAAGGGAACATTATTCCAGATTTATTCAAAAGGTTTTTTAAACACAGAAACGTTTGAGCATACATACATGTGCAGTTTAGGAATTCGGGGGGGGGGCACTGAATGGAGGTAGCATCGCGATTTTTGGTAAATTAAGGAGCGGCTGGCATTTTTCTTGGAGTTTGAAAGCGGGGGATGCTGTCGGCGTCCCCATATTAAATGTGCACTTATATGCCGCAACCCAACTCAGAGTACATAGGTCAGTAGCACTCAAGACCGGTTCATACTCGTCATTGACCTTGTCCCTGTCGTTTTGTCCCTAAGCCAGTCTAAGAAAACTACCTGACCAAATAAGCCAATTTTTCACATGAATGAAGTTGGAGTCACTTGCCGATCGTATGCAAAAAAATAGCCGAAACACTTGTCAATTCTTTACAGCAGCTGACCATAATTTGTCCTTGTCCCTGTTTTTGTGTCCTCAAGGACAACCGCGAACCGGGCTTAGAGGTCTGGTTTGGTACTAAACGCGTAAAGTGAGCTAGAACAATTGAAAGCATTAATAATTATCAATGGTATATAAAACAGTTTGTGTGTATCCTACATATATTGCCGTATTAAACAACCCTGTACGAACAAAAAGTGTGCAACTGTACAAAGAAGTTGCAATCACACTGTGGCAATCTTTATGTAAGGTTTAAAGCCGTAGGGTCAGAAAATTGATGCGTATTAATTAATCATTCAAGATTAGGACAGGTTTCTTGATTCATTCAAGAGATTAGAACAGGTCTGCGATTTATATGCGGGTAATTACAAGCATATCATGTGAAAATGTATACATACAGGCGTTTCAGTTGGACAGAGTTTAATAGTAATGCATGTTGCTTTCAACGAAAGGAATGTTGATGTAGACCCGGTTCGTATTTGTCAATATACTTGACTTCAACCAAGATTCAAGAGTACATAACAGGGAAGAGACCCTCGCTCTAGCCAATCGGCCGGAACGATGCTCCGGCCGAAATAGCCCTTTTACGCCTGGATTTCAGCAGGGTGGTATCGTTCCGGCCGATTAGCTGAATAGGGAAGAGTGTCTTCCCTCTTCTCTATTATGTACTCTTGCTTTAGGTCACGTAGCTAGAGTAAAAAGTACCACATTCGGCCGACGACGGTCTCTGGAGCTGCTTAAGGACGAAACGATAGAGACAATAGCAAGGACGAGTGTAAAGCCGGGGCTTTACAGGCCAAAGAACTGTTAACTAATTACAGTGAAAGATGAGTCCAAGGGGGATGAATGATAACAGCGTAGCCAAGATGTGTACTCATACACGTAAGAGGGGGATTGGGGAGACCCTCTGGCATCGGTTAAGAGGAGGGTATGGAGGGTTAAAAGGATCACCCCACGTTGAAGGTTTGGGGGGAGAATCCCGAAAAGCGGAGCAAAGGTCGGTACAAAAGGTTTTTTCCCGACATTTTTTAATCAATCAAGGTTGAGGAAGGACCACCTAATTTTGCCAGAGACTAAAGAGGCCCCCCAAAAAAATTTTGACCTCTTCACATATATGTACGTAGGTGCATTATGTTACTGTTATTTGTGTGCTCTGACTTTGCCTTTTTGCTTGAAGCCGCACATTGTTTCTGCTGCAAACCTCAAGTGTAGCATCCCATTGTCTTTTTTGAATCCCAGATCAGCTACTGAGTCCAGATTGGTTCGTGCCAGTCTAGCCCAGACGATCATTTACGTAGGTGTCGGCTTTAATGTGGCAAAAGTGCTCATAATCTCATTTATGTGTCAAAAGTTTGCAGCCGGAGGCAACTTCAGAAGACATAGTAATTGTCATTTGTTAATGAGCGCTGGTTGAGTTTAGTTTGAGCCGGAGGGATAATTTGCTATCAGGACTTGTGACAAAATGCTTCTGACGCTCTTCTACTTAGATTAAGGTTACTGTCGATTGGGGCTAATCACAGTCTGTGGGTAGACGACGCTAGGCGGTGCTAAATATGACCTTGGTGAGTCAATTCCTACCATAGAAATAAGAAATAAGGACTCAGCCAATCAGATTAGTTCATTGGCACCAACACTTTTTTGATTGGTCAGAGTATGGTTAGTGGGAACCAGCTGTGTGTATGTACTCTTGGTGTAAGTAACAGACATAAGATTTAGGTTTAATTAGATTTACTGGAGATTTGTACTTTGGATGGCGTAATGCGTAAATGGTAAAGGTAAGTTTCGAAGCGCAGGCAGACTGTTTTGAAGGGCAAGCAGTTAATTACCAAATCCAATTTAATGAATTTCGAAACAGTCTGCTTGCCCTTCGATACACCTCTTTATCGCGTTAATCGCGTAAAGTTAGGCTTGGCGTGACGTAAGAGAGATTATATTATTTAAAATGGAGGTTCTCTATTCTGGTTTTGATTTGGGCAATGGAAATGCACTCGTGTATTTAAATGGACCAGTAAACCTACTTGTTGGTTCGTTTGTCCGTTAACAGCATTTGTAGCAGCTGCTAAAGATCAGTGAATATTGTAGCCGCATGCTACCGGACGTTTGTGTAAAAAGGTCAAAATTGTAACAATATTGTAACAGTCATGTGTGCACTGACTTATGTAGGAACGATTAATAACGTGCACAAAAGACGCCATTAGTTGTTTTGTAACGCTGCTGCTTTCTTTTACTTAGCTATATTTTTTGTTTTAGGGAATCATCGAAACCTTACAACGAATGGTGCAAAAAAGGTATGTTATGTATCTTATAAATGCATTTTTTTATTTAATTTTAACAAAAAAAGTAAAATACTTTGGCCTTTTCAGTTGCAAGAACTTGCTGAAAGATGTGCAAGGAAAGACTGGAAAAATGAAAAAAGCCTCAAAAAAATAATTACTGAAATCAAGGACTATTGGAATTGAATCTGCAAAATTTATGCAAAATAGTAACTGTTTTAGTAATCTTCATTGAAACCTTTCAGAATACGCAGGTCGCAGAGAGTCTACCTCGGTATTGTTCTACGTTCTATTGCGATACTTAGGTTCTACGCCGATTGTGTTAGGTTCTGATATGTGACATTCTTTGTTTTGCATTTTCCTTGCGTGCATTATATAATTAAGCCTGTTGCATTGCAAACGATGGAGAAGCGTGGGGCTCCTCCGTCGTGGGGCAATGTGTGACAACCCACGGGGTGTCGCATGGAACGTCATTGGTTGCGGTATATATGGTATTTCGGTAACGGTGCGGATTCTAATTGGAAAGTTCACAAAGCTATATAAGCAGTATTGTGAACCCGCTGCTGTTTACGCTGAAATGTGTTGTTGGTGTCGGTATGCCCAAATTCTTACGTCGAAGTGGAGGTCACTCCTTTGTAACCTTAGTTTGTAGGTCAAAGTAGAGTCCAACAAGGACAATACCAAGACATTGCTTTATTTTGACCGGGCTTACAAAAACACATTCAGATCTACAAACCGTATGAATGGGTTCTTCCTCGGGAGACCACACACGGTGCACCCAGTGGCGTACCCAGAAAACATTTCGGGGCAGATGACTTTTCGATTTTTTTAATGGGTTAAAATGCACTTTTTAGCAATTTTAACGACTTACAAACGCAAGATCACCAAACTATGAAGTTGCAGGGGTCTGGGGGTGGCAACCCCTAGAAAATTTTTTTGATAGGGTAAATTTGATCAATTGGAGACGTATCAGAAAAATTTTCCGGCCGGACCATAAAAATCAAAAGGGGGAACCTTGTGTAAAAAGTCACTGGGAAAAAATTTCGGGTCGGAGGGAATTCCCCCCATCCCCCCTGGGTACGCCCTTGGTGCCTTGGTGCCACCTGTCACTTCTTGTGGCACGCCATGGAATCTTCGAATGCCGCATCGAGCACGCCACGTGGCAAATCTCAACGTTTTTCCGCATCGTTTGAAACATACTTCATTACACTATACACACGCTCCTATCATGCCTTTGAGGCGGCCGTAGCGACAATATTAGCACTTGCCGTCGGGACGGCGTGCCCCCACCCCCTCAGCTACTCTTATTTTGGTAACGGACGCTTGTTGTCGACGCAGAACAGAGCTATCTCGCTTTTTGTGCTATTGGCAGTTTTTCCTGTTGGGCCACAGCCCAACAGGTCTTTAATTTTGATTTTGGTATCTTAACACTAGGCATGGGCACGTTTACAAAAATCTGTCAACGTTTAAACGCTCGCGTTTACAGATGAGAAAACGCGTTTGAACGTTTAAACGCGTTTTCCGGTTGTAAACGTTTTTTGACCGTTTAAACGTTTAAACGTAAACGCGCTTAAACGTTTAAACGTTTAAACGCGTTTAAACGTTTAAACGTTTAAACGTTTAACCGCGTTTAAACGTTTAAACGTTTAAACGTTTAAACGGTTAAACAAGTGAGCGTTTAAACGCGTTTAAACGTTTAAACGGTTAAACAAGTTAGCGTTTAAACGGTTTAACAAGTAAGTTTAAACGTTTAAACGGTTGAACAAGTAAGCGTTTAAGGGGGTAGTGTCGCGAAAGCAGTCGATTTTGCGTAACTGTAAAACTTTTTCAACAAATGATAAGACATCATTCTTTATGTATTTTGAAAATTAAGGCAAGTATTTTCGCAATAGTTTCATCAATATTGATGCAGTATACTCTCAGCAGTGATGTCGCTAATTCGGAAAAATGACGTCTTGAAAACCTAGTCACATTCAATAATTTTACCTCAATTATCAATCTGGCTGTCTAAACTGTTTTTGCAGACTGAAAAGACATATGTTGTAGTTTATGCACACAAAATTTAGTGCAAATTGTTGGAGAGACTGCGGCGTAATACCTGTTTGAACTGTGAAACTGTGCGGAAACTGTGAAGTACTCATAGCAATAATGATCATTGTGAAAAATCTGGACGCGTATTTTAAAATCAAAAGAAAAACGTACCTTCAATTTTTTTTTCTTAAATGTGGCAAAAAATTGTGCGTCGACACGTTATGTGTATTTCACAAGCTGGCCAAAATGATATCTGGCTTGGTTTTTTGAACTTTTATGACATGTCCCTATTGTGTGATGTCTGGCTTACAATTGGTGACTGGTTTAAGATATTAGTAGATGTTGGTAGTCTAGTGTCTGACAGTAATTATTTAACACAGAATAGCATTGGACTAGTTTCTCAGTGAACGTACAATTTCAAAGCAAAAAGCTGTCTTTTTGCAACCTATGAGCAAAACTGCTTTGGCGACACTACCACCTTAAACGTGTATAAAACGTTTAAACGATTATACATGTAAGCGTTTAAACGTTTAAACGTTTAAACGTTTAAACGTTTAACCGCGTTTAAACGCTTAAACGTTTAGTTTAAACGTTTAAACGCGTTTAAACGTTTAAACGTTTAAACGTTTAAACGTTTAAACGTTTAAACGCGTTTAAACGTTTAAACGTACTAAACGTTAAACGGTTCGAAAACCGCGTTTTTTGAACCCGTAAACGTTTAAACGGTTCCAAACCGTTTAAACGTTTAAACGCGTTTAAACGGTTCAAACCGTTTAAACGTGCCCATGCCTACTTAACACACTGCTAGCGTTAAAGTGTCAATGTGCGGAGTATGTTTTACACGTCTGTTATCTCATTTTTGCATCTGTCACAACGATAATGCCTTGTAATTCAATGAGTTGCTGCTTTCGTGGCTGTTCAGAACGTAAAGCGAAAATTCAAAAATCTGACAAAAAGTAATCCACTAGGAAACGACGATTTTCCCTCATGGTTACGGACCAACCAAACTCACCACTCGGCTACAGAGATCCGTGATTACCTGATAGTAATAATCATAGGTAATTCAAATTGAAATGGGCAGTACAGGACTGTTACCTGCTTCCAAAGTAAAGCAACAGCTACAGATCACAGAGAAACTTAAATTTACGAGTGTAATTTTATCACTAAACATGGAAGTTCAATGGCCACAGCCCAACAGGTCTTTTATTTTGATTCTGGAATCCCAATGCAGTGTTAACGTTAAAGTGTTAATGTGCGGAGTGTGTTTTGTACGTCTTCTGTCAGTGATTTGCATCTGTCACAACGATAATGCCTTGGTAAGCCAACAGTCATCTGTTTTATTGATTTTGCAGCGGCTTTTGACAGTATACATCGTGATTCGATGTGGAAGGTGCTACGCAAATGCGGCATTCCGAAACTATTCGTAGACATCCTACGGGACATATATGCGGGTGCTCAATCTGTGGTCAGGTGCCCCAACCTTGGCAATTCGGCCACGTTTACCATCGGTACGGGGGTACGACAAGCATGTATACTCTCTCCTATTCTATTCAATCTTGTGCTGGATTGGGTTTTGACGAGATCAATATCGGTTGCTGATGAGACCAGGGTCAGCTCAAACGACATCATAGCAGATCTCGAATACGCGGATGATATAGTTATCTTGCAGCCAGACATCATGACAACTCAGTCACTGCTTGACCGTATCTCAGAAAATGCCGCCAAACTAGGACTAACCATCAAACCCACGAAAACTAAGATTATGTGCGTGCACACAGTAGCCACACCGGCAGTCTTGGTGAACGGCGTTCAAGTTGAGGTTGTTAAGGCATTTCCATATCTGGGATCAGTAATTAGCTCTGATAAAGTGACCGACACTTTGGACATCCAGACCAGAATAGCAAAAGCAGCTGCGTGTTTCCAGCAACTAAAGCGATGCCTATTTGATAGACATGACCTGTCACTAAACCTAAAACTGAAAGTGTATAGGGCGGCAGTAATGTCCATGCTTCTGTATGCTGCTGAAACCTGGTGTTACACTCAGTCCGACCTGGCAAAACTCGAGGTTTTTCATAATTATGCACTCCGTACTATACTAGGCGTCACCAGACGAGACCGAATCTCCACTGCCATGATACTTCAGCGCGGAAATTCCGAACCACTCAAAGACCATATACGCATTGCTCGCCTACGGTGGCTAGGACATGTTGCGCGCTTGCCTCAAAACAGATTATGCCACTCTATTTGGCGAAATCCCAGGCCTGAAGACTGGCGTTGCGTCCGCAACGCTGGCAAGCAGACGTGGGACAAACTAGTTGAAAAAGATCTTGCGTTTTTGAAACATTCGCATGGAGCAGCGCATTGGGCTAGATCCTCAACGCAAATTGTCATGGACCTCGCGCAGGACCGGGCTCAGTGGCGTCGTCTGATCTGGCAGGGGCAGGCCACAGCTGGAGGATCTTGATCCGAGGAGCTATCCGGCCTTAAGTTCAACTAAGTTCATAATGCCTTGTAATTCAATGAGTTGCTGCTTTCGTGGCTGTTCAGAACGTAAAGCGAAAATTCAAAAGTCTGACAAGAAGTAATCCACTAGGAATCGACGATTTCCCCTCATGGTTACGGACCAACCAAACTCACCACTCGGCTACAGAGATCCGTGATTACCTGATAGTAATAATCATAGGTAATTCAAATTGAAATGGGCAGTACAGGACTGTTACCTGCTTCCAAAGTAAAGCAACAGCTACAGATCACAGAGAAACTTAAATTTACGAGTGTAATTTTATCAGTAAACATGGAAGTTCAATATGATTATTCTTCATTTAATAACTCCATAGCCTTCCAAGTTCCTTTTCCCTGAGATTTTGCAGTTTATTTGGCTGCAAAAGGAGACGCTTATTTTGAGTACTATGTAAATTACATATGAAGAAGGTAATCGCTGGCCCAACAGGTTTACATGGCCTCTGGCCAATGTACTTAAAAATAAATGCTTGATGCTTACTGAATACTTTTGCCGAAAACTTAGCTTGTTGGTTCTATTTTTTGTTCAACTGGGATACTAGGTTTTACGTTGATACTGTTGCTTCGGTTACTTCGGTGCATACTTGGATCCTACTTTAGTGCAGGTTTTTCTTCTGCTGTCTTCTACTACCAATAACACTAGTGTATTAGTGTTATTGGTATGTCTCTGCGGACCCTATTCAAGAAGTCTTTCCTTATCCGCACGTTTCGGTATTTATACCAGAAGGTAGCGTAACTTAAGTATCCTTCTGTATTTATATACACTACTAAATACATTATGCTTGTTTTAACTGACACTTTTATGAAGTTTCTGAAATTCAGCCTGTTTGCAATTTTTCAAACTTTTATGCCGATGCAATGATTTTCAATTCATCTTTTCACACTTCTCTTTAAAATTTTACAACTTCCGTTCATTGAAGATAATATTATCTTTGGGATAGTCGTGCACATGTTTTTGAATGGGGTGGGGGAGATGGGCAAAAAATAAAAAAATTGGAGTGAGCCGTCATAAATTCGTATGAGGTATGTCATTTGTATCAGGGCTGATTTAAAAAAAGGCCAACTCAGACTTTCTTATTACAAGTTAAATTGCGAACATCTATCATTTTACCACTGCTAAAAATTGCTATTTGTTGGAAAATGGTTTGTCGAAGGGGGACAACAGATTTTAAGTATTTTCAGTGACATATCAACAGGTTTTTTAGATAATTTTTTAACTTTTTTGGTGCAAATATTTTTTTGTTCAAAAAATGGCTTCTGTTTCAGTTAATGGACTGTCATCATTTGTTCCATCAGTTCACAATTTGTCAATCTCTGCAATTTTGGTCTCAGAAAAAGTGGTTAAAAAACCGCATCATTTTTTTGCGGCTGCAGACAGACAGCGCAATAAGTTGCCATCCACTACATTCCTGCGGTGCAATTTCAATGAAAACTTTGAAATTCATTCACGGCTGGGCACAATCGCATAGGGAAACTTAGTTTACTAGTGTTGGAGCTTGGAGCCTGTGTCTGGGATTTTTTTCAGCTCGCCCAGATTTTGTAGCATTATGCAATCCTGTGTGATGACACCAAGAGCACACAATGTAATTGTGACGCACACATTTCCTGGGCACATCACGCGCACACACACGCACACATACACACCAAATGTGAGCCTATCAGTGTTGGACTTGCTGCGTTTGCAAAAGGTGAATTCTGTTGTATTCTTTTTCTTTTTTTCTGACAAGGGGGGAAGGAGAATTTGCAAGAGGAATGTTCCAGCCAGGATTTTTACTGATTTTATATGCCCATTTTGGAATTAGTTCTTAGCGGGCTAGGTCTGGCCAGCACCGTTCCAGGCTTTTTTTTCCTGCCCAGAAGCTTTCAGGTTTTTTTCTGAAATCCCAGTCAATGGGGGCGCGAAAAAAATTACTGCGACTGCGTGAAGTGCGTTTTTGTCTGAGTATTCTAGACGACACTGCTGAAATTTTGTTGCAAGCGTGGCGGTTTTGTGCAAGACTGGAATTCGCGTTGGAAAATTTGACCTTCTCACACTTTCCTGCAGATTTTAGTCGTTTTTTCAGCAAAGTCGGTTTCTTTTTTGAGGCCAGACCAGCATTGTTCAAATAATAGCTGCATTTTCCACTACAAAACTGCCGTATAATTCGCTGTCTGGTACGCGGAATGTATATTTTTTGAAGGTCGGCCGCTGACTGACTGACTGACAGCAGACTCTACAAAAATATCTGCAAACTGCTGCTGCGGCTGTTGCTGCAAAATCATCCCCGCCGCAGGCCAAACTCCACTGACAAGCCATCCAAAGCTGGTATCTGGGCTGGGCTAAAATCCTGGATTTGTGGTGAGCTGCTTTTGGCTGTGTGATTTTGTGCGGACGAGTATATAAATGTGTCCATCTGCAGAATCATACAGCACAATTTGGTGCTGCAATGGTGTTCTGAATTTAGCACTGAATGGCAACTGTGTAGGTACTGTGTCGATGTAGATGCATCAAGTGGTCCAGTATTACAGAGGTAGGCTCCATACATAAACGATGGGGGGATGGGGGACTGCACAAAATCGAGGGTCCTGGGGCAAGAGTCCTGGCAATTACGTCGAAAGTGTGTATAAATGGCCATAAATGACCTTTTTTTTTAACAAATCAAGCAAATTTTATGGTATTTTTGGTCGATAAAGTTGGGAGGGTGCCCATAATTTGGCCGGAGGGCCCCTCGAAATTTTGACCCAGGACAGCGTAGGCTGCACAAGATCTAAAGATGGAGTGAACTCCGATTACAATATTAGCAAGAGCACATAACGAGCAGCACTGTTTTCTACTAGCTGCCTTTCATCAGCCTCGACCATGCTTTGACCGAAATACCCTTTTAACACAGAAGAGGAGGGCCAACCAAGACCTCAGTAATCAAGTCATGTCGTGATTTGAGGAAAAGATTTCTATTGGCTACTGCAAAGTTATCGACCAGACTATAGATGTCTTTATTACTGAAAGACCGTATTACATAGTTTACAATGAATGAAAACAATGTTAGTTTAGTAAATATTTGGTGTATAAACTAATCTATAGAAGCTCGAAAGCCCTCTTGAAATCTGCACTGATTTCAGGGCTGTTTTTTCCAGCGAACATGTTGAGCTATGCACTGTTTTTTGCCAAGCCAAATAGCTTAGCGTTGCCTTCTTCTGCCGGATTCACGGTAGTACCTGCACAAGCACAACCACAACACTTGCATAACTAACGCATAATTTAGTCAAAACTTTTCGGATGAGTATCGGAGCATCCTAGTCGTAATGGGTTCCATTGGAAGACTTCTGGTTGCCCTTCAGTTTTAAAATGCAA
>JASANF010018382.1:0-20349 GCA_030248245.1 Trissonchulus sp. WLG1_4
CCAGGAGAGGCAAAGGAAGGAATGATAAGATTTGTGCAGAGCAACGGGACACGTGTCCACATTTGTAAGTCAGAGATTGAGTGAGTTGTGCACACGGCGGCTAAATCAACTACACGCATCGATTTGTGCACGAACTTTAAGGGTATCATACTCACATCAACCGTCCTTCCACAGTAGCACAATGGCGGGACCTCAGACTTTATTTTTTGGCAATTAACTTTTGGTAATGAAAGCTGATATAATGGAAACATAGGGTAACTATGTTCTCAAAAAGTGCCCAGGTTTTGAATTGTAATTTGCTGAGAGTGTCGACGAGACCTCACATTTGTAAACATTTATGTAAATAGCTGGTGCTCCATCCATTCGGTAAGTTTTGCCGAGATTAGGCTCGATGATAATAGGTATGTTCGTTCAGCCACAGAATGACGTCACGAGGCGGCCTAGTGAAGTGGATCAGCCAGTGCCTGTACCTCATTATTTCGGGTCCGTCCTGGGTCAGAGCTTGTAACACTGCTGCAAGGCTTAAATCCGAGCCTAAACAGATGGAGCGACTCCACCATGATTCCTATGTATCTCGTCCACCACGACGCTCACTCAAATCATGTTCACCTCGATGGGTTGAACTTCATTCGATGTGCTCATGCACCACATCTTTTAGATATTTTGGGTAGGTCAATGGAGGGGCAGGGAGGCTCACTCGGCTTATCGCGCCGAGCTCACTCACGCCGCGTATTGGACTTGGGATGCTCCGCATGCGAGAAGTTGCCGGCAGCGTTTTGATCAAAACTATCAACTAATAGCTGTGAAGTGTGAACTGTAAAGTTAGTTCGCAGTAATTATGATGACAACCACTACGTATAAAGCTCTCACGAAATTAATACCCAAATTATCAACAGTTAAATTTGAATTTCAATTTGGAAATCTAATTGTAATGTTCAACCAATTTTCTATTTACGGCTAGGATATTGCTGCCGATGGTAATAGCCTACATATATACCTAAATTATGTATTTACATAATTCAACGTCTTATGTAGCTTTAGTGAACTCTGAGTATACTTTGTAGGCTGATTTGAAAATAGTTTGTTGAAATTCACTCACTTGAAATTTTTATTCTCTCAACACTAAGAATAAGGTATGTTGTGAATACATATATCTGCCTGTCTAGTTAAACGCTAAAAATGTCGGGCCTGGGAGCGCGACTCGCATTCCTGGGTCGAACACGGCAATAGCTGATTTTTTAATTTTTTATAATTTTTAGAGCATTGCACGGGCGGGTCAGCTCAATCACCTAACTTCACCGAATTTTAACGTTTAATAATTACAACTAGTATTCGGAAAAACGACCAGTTTAAAGTAGTTTTATATTGTCGTCTGGAACTTCTATATTTACTCGATTTGACGCCATTTTTTACTCAACAGACGTACCCAACTTTAAGTGTTTCTAATTATTCACCAAGTAAGGCTTTGGGAGTACTACAAATGTTTGCAAGAACCGGTTTTTTTTGATCATTTTATTCATAAGTAATGGCCGCGTTCTAAATTTTCTGTGGAATATATACCAGGCTTGTACACTATAACGATTTTCTCCGCATTTCCAGCAGAAGAGCTATACATATTATTTTTCGCTGTTCTAGGCGCAGCAATTTTTTGTCACAGGCGTTGGAAATTTGACCAACCAACTTTGGACAGCATGATTTGTTGTTGAACTTTACGCTGTATTCTATTTGGTTAACGCGACGGGCTAATCGGCGTACTGCTAATATTTGGTAACAACAATTCTTCGTTTCAGTTTAAAGTCGCGCTACAAAAAAAAACCTATTTTCGCGTTTTAAAAAACTAAAAAAAGTTTTAAATCTCACTTGAATCAGCGTATACTACGTTTTAAATTTGGTGTATTTTAAAAAAGACGTATATAAACGTAGACCACATTTTTGCGAACTTTTGAACGAGTTTCACAAACTTTTAGTATAAATTTAATTTCAAGATAATTTAGTATGTATAAATGTTTTCTTATTTTTAAGAGATTTTTTGGGCGAAAATAATTTATAGAAGTTAATTTAATAATATTTGTAAACTTTAGTATTTTGTGCCTGTTCAGAATAGCTGAAATTTAACTTTCCGCTAACGAAATTGTTAAAATAAAAGCTTAAATTTTCGGTACAAGTATCAGCTGAGAAAATTTGTAGAATTTTAAATTTACATTGTCATGTTTTTTGTTACACTTTTATCGAGCTGAAATTATATTTCAATCTACAGCCGCTGTCAGTCATGGCGTGTCTGCCAGGCATAGTGTATATATTGTTTTAAACAGTTATTGGAGGCCCCAATAGAATAATGAATTTAACTGCCGTTGAATTTTTCATACAATACCGGGCCCAGGACTATTTTATATATACCAAAACTGACGCTTAGACTAGCAGCAATCAACTTTAGGCCTTTTCGTAAATTACATTAACTGCAATTTAGATTAATTAGAAGATAAATAGAAATTGGACTGAAACTATTTTTTTTTAGTTTATGAAATTTTGTAGAAAGAATGCCTCCACAATATTTTACAAATTCAATGTTCTGCAATTAATTGAGTTGTTGTTGAAAAACCAGGTCAAATTGAGTTAACTTGAACCCAGTTAGTATATATTAATTATGAAAAGGCCCTTACAGTACGCAGAATAAAAAGGAAGCACAATTTAGTGAAAGATCTTAATTTGTTACTGTAACTTTTATTTTTACTTATTCTCACTTATATAATTAGTACGGGGCCGCTCAAAATTATGTGTCACACAATTCACAGCTCAACTTAGTTGGTAATCATCTCAATTTTTTAAAGTCAAAGTGTATATATGTATATATATATCAAACAAAAGAAAAAAAAAAAAAAAAAAAATATATATATATATATATATATATATACATATATACACTTTGACTCCGGAATCAAGTGACTCCGACTCAGCTTGACTCTGGAGTCTGTAGCACATAATTTTGGGCGGCACTGTAAGTATATAAGTAGAGTAAGTAAACAGTAAGTAAAAAGTTACCAAAGTAAGTAGTGAGCAAGAAGTAAGAAAGATCTTTCACTAAATTGTGCTTCCTTTTTATTCTGCATTATCTAAGGGCCTTTTCATAAATTAATATATACTAACTGGGTTAGATTAACTAGATTAACCTCATAATTCTACATATAATGATTTTCAACAACAACTCAACATAATTGATTAACTTGAATTTGTAAAATTTTACTAGAGGTATTCTTTCTACAAAATTTCATAAAGTTTCGTCGATACTCCATTTCATCTAATTAATCTAATCCAGTTAATGTAATTTACGAAAAGGCCCTAAGTTGATTGCAGCTAGTCTCACGTCCGTTTAGTATATAAAATAGTCCTGGGCCCGATTGTATGAAAAATTCAACGGCCGTTAAATTCATTATACTATTGGGGCCTCGATAACCTTTAAAACAATATATACACTCTGCTGACAGAGACACGCCATGACTGACTCGGCTGTTGACTGAAATACAATTTCACTCGATAAAAGTGTAACAAAAAACATGACAATGTCAATTTAAAACCTCAATTTTCTCAGCTGAACTCGTACAAAAGTTAAGCTATAATTTTAAGACGATTTCATTTCACGGAAAGTTGACTACACTATTCAGAACAGGCACAAAATAATAAAGTTTTCAAATTATTAAATCAAAAACAACTTCTATAAATTATTTCGCAAAAAATATCTGGGAAAACAGAAACATTTCATGCATCCTAAATTATCTTGAAATTAAATTTATACTAAAAGTTTGTGAAACTCGTTCAAAAGTTCGCAAAAATGTGGTCTTGCGTATTATATACGTCTTTTAAAATACACCAAGGTAGGGCAAATTTAAAACGTCACTTATACACTCAATATTCTGAGTCAATTTTAAAACTTTTTTTTAGTTTTTTAAAACGCGAAAATAGTTTTTTTTTGTAGCACAAGACTTAAACTGAAATAAAATCTGTTTCCCCAAATCTAGCCATAGCCAATTAGCCATCACATTAACCCAAATAGAATCACATAAAGTTTGACAAAATCGTGTGTCCAAGTCAGTTAGTCAATCCAACGTGTGACAAAAAATTGCTGCACCATTAGACAGCGAAAAATAATATGTATGAACAAGCTCTTCTGCTGAATAAGAAATGGTTATAGTGTGAGGCCTGAGTGCCAATATTCCACAGGAAATATTAAACGCGGCCATTACTTGTGAATAAAATGATTTTCAAATCCCGGTTTCTGCAAACATTTGCTGCTGAGTTGCTCCAAAGCCTTACTGGTGAATAATTAGAAACACTTAAAGTTGGGTACGTCTGTTGAGTAAAAAATGGCGTCAAATCGAGTACCGATCAATATTCCAGACGACAATATAAAACTACTTTAGACTCATCAATATTCTAAATACTAGTTGTAATTATTTAAACATTAAAATTAGTGGAAGTAAGCTGATTGAGCTAACCCGCCAGTCAATGTATAAAATTATAAAAAATCAAAAAAATCAGCTTGTCCCGTATTCAAACCGGGAATAAATCGCACTCCAGGCCAACATTTTTGCACTTGACTGACAGGCAGATATATGTATTCACAACATATTATTCTTAGTGTTAGAATAGAACCAAGTTGATTTGATTCCAACAAACTATTTCAAATCAGCCTACAAAGTATACTCAAGTTCACTAAAGCTACATAAGACGTTGAATTATGTAAATACATAATTTAGGTATATATGTAGGCTATTACCATCGGCAGCAATGCTGTAGCCGTAAACACCCATGTTGGTTGAACATTACAATTAAGATTCCCAAATTGAATTCAAATTTAACTGTTGATAATTTAACTATTAATTTCATCAAAGCTTATCGTAGTGGTTGTCATAATTACTGCAAACTAACTTTACAGTTCACACTTCACAGCTATTAGTTGATAGTTTTGATCAGAGGCCGGTTAGCTCAGTTGGTAGACCGTCCGATCCGTGATCGGAAAGTTGGTGGTTCGAGTCCACTCCGGCAGCTTCTTTTTTAAAAATCTGCGCATGCGGACATCCAAGTCCAATACACGGCATGCATGACAGAATAGGATAGCCCATCGACCTACCTGCCCTTCCAGTGTTAATTGACCTACCCAAAATATTACATAGGACTTGGAGATTCTGAATATAGTATATACACGGCTTCTGAGGGGGCCGCGTAAAAAGAATGAATTTCAACCATCAAGAGTACACAGACGTAACGTAATAAGCATCATCGTAAAACGAGTACATAGGAATCATGGTAAAAATCGCTCCATCTGTTTAGGCTCGATTCATACTTACAGCCGTATGTCCGTTCAGCCGACAAAATTACGAAATAATGAGGTCACAGGCGCTGGCTGATCCACTTCACTAGGCCGCTAGTGACGTCATTCTGTAGGCTGAACGAACATACGGCTGTAGGTATGAATCGAGCCTAACTCGTTTAGTTTCAGCAAAACTACCGAATTTCCTCGAATAGAGCACCAGGGCTATTTTTCGTGAATGTTCAAATGTGGGTTCTATTAGAGACACTCTGGCAATTAGAGACACTCAATTCAAAACATGGGCGCTTTATTCGAGACATAGGCTACCCTATGTTTCCGTATGGGCTTACGTACCGAAGCGCATTGCCAAAAATAAAGTGAGTCCCACGGTGTTTGCTACTGTGGAAGGACGGTTGACGGAATTTGTGGGAAAATTCTCCACGTGGATGCTAGTATATGATCCCTTGAGCGCGTAGCAAATCAATGCGTGTAGTTGATTTAGCCGCCGTGTAGGTACAACTCACTAGATATCTAACTTACAAATGTGGACACGCCTTTTATCACCCGTTGCTCTGCACAAATCTTTATCGTTCCTTCCTTTGCCTCTCCGAAGAACAGATCATTGATCCTGATCCTTAGGGTGACATGCATAAAGACAGTCTAACGCTAGAACAAGTTCAAGGCGTTCTATTTCAGCAAGAGTACATAACAGGAAGAGTATGACACTCTCCCTATTATGCCTGGCAGCGCGCGTCCAATGCGCAGCGCGAAATAGGCCTTTTATGTACGGTTTTGAGGGGGGGGGTACTACCCTTCAACTGAAGACGGGGTACTGAACTGAGGGGGGGGGGGGGGGGTACCCCCCCCTCAAAACGATACCCCGTACTCAACTAAGGGGGGGGGGCTACCCACCGACCCCTCAGTTAAGTACCCCGTCTTCAGTTGAGGGGGGGTTTACCCCCCTCATTTCAAGACACGAACAAGGACTTTCGTTGATCTGCTGAAATGAGGGGGGGGGTACCCCCCCCTCAACTGAAGACGGGGTACTGAACTGAGGGGGAGGGGTAGCGCAAGGTCTTGCTTAGTGTCTTGAAATGAGGGGGGGGGGGTACCTAGCGCACGACCGGAGGTAAAATTTTGCCGGAGCCGGATATAAAATGCCGGAGCCGGAGCCGGAGGCAGTGTTTTTAAAAAAAATTCAATTAGAAAAAATGTTGACAATTGTGAAAAAATTTTTTTTCGAAACAGCATTTTTTAATTTTTCAACAGTCACGCCCCATTTCCATACATATATATGTCTTTATATACACACTCATACGACCAGTATATAGTTGGCCACTGACTGGTCCCGGTTTTAGGTGATATAACAAAAAATTTTCATCAACATTGACAAAAAGTCAAAAATTTGGTCAAATTAAGCAGTATATATAGCATTTTGACTGCGCTGCCATGGGCGTAGTCAGGAGGCAGATGGAGGGGGTTGTTCAGGGTGTTCGTCTGGAGCTGAACCTCGGACCTCACCTCCCCGTTTTAGTCAAACCTTGCAAAATTGCCAAGAAGCTTATATTACACCCAAAATAGACAATTTGGAAAAGATTACACTTTGTAGAAGATACAATGCCATAAATGTATCTAGCTTCCGGGGATTACCGCCCCCTCACCCCTGTAATTTAGGCGTATACCAGTCGCGTAGCCAGAAAAAACTTAGGGGGGGACTGATTTTTCAATTTTTGGAATGGGTAAAAATGAACTTTTTTGCTATTTTAACACAAAAATTTGCGAAATAACAGCGCATGCAAACATTGTACTAAATTTGACCGGCCGAAAACATCAAAGCTAAAAGTCAAGTTCAAGTCACTAAGTCACGTAGTTACAAGCCTATAGGGGTCTGGGGGCGGCAGTCCCTGGATTAAAAGTGTGAGAAAATTTTGATTTTTAGGCCGAGTTTAGTCAATTACAGACGTAAAAATACATAATGCTAGAGAGGGGTAGTCACCGCCATTACAGCTGCCAGTAATATAAGTACTGTAACCGACTAACCGCTTCGTTAACCTTGTGATTTTTTCTCAAAATTTGAACTTTTTGCCAAAGTCTGAACCGTGAAAATTCTCCGGCTCCGGCACTTTTTTTGCCGGAGCCGGAGGCTCAAATCCGGCCGGAGCCTCCGGTCGATCGCTATGGGTACCCCCCTCTCAACTGAAGACGAGGTACTGAACTGAGGGGGGGCACCCCCCCCCCTCAGTTGAGTACGGGGTATCGTTTTGAGGGGGGGGGGGGGTACCCCCCCCCTCAGCTGAGCACGGGGTCTTCAGTTGAGGGGGGGTACCCCCCCTCAAAACCGTTCATAAAAGGCCTATTTCGCGCTGCCAAGCATAATAGGGAGAGTGTCATACTCTTCCTATTATGTACTCTTGATTTCAGTGATTTAGAACATCGTAACCAATACTTCTGCACGTAGAACGTTTCTCTTAGACGGCGTTTAGCAAGACTGAACTGAGACTGCCTTTATACATTCCACCATTAGGGCCCCTTATTACTCACAGACTACGCGAATTCTACTGTGAACGCTCACTAAGCCTGCATAACTCAGCTTTTTAGTCTGATAGCTTGGAAATGAGTTCAAACTAAAAGTAAGCAACTTATTCAACTCGTTTAGTCCGAATCATTCTTAGCCTTGTACTAGAAGACAGTATATTCCATAGCAGTAATGCAAAGTTGATTAAACGGCAAACAAACGCAGGCATAATATTTATTAACAATAATTAACTAAATACGGGGAAACACGGTTTAATGACAATATCTCCAATAAATAATAAATTCAAAAGCTATATTATTTCAAACTTTAAATACACGAGAAGTAAAAATACACAATAAACAAATAATAAAAAGTAATATGAATATTTCAAATAGTGAATATATTAGGAATGATGGAAAGTGTATATAGAACACAGAAGGAATATAAATACTAACGAGCAAACTGTAACAAAAAGTTACTGTGTTCACAATTTAAATTGCAAACGTATTACGTATATAAACGACGTACGCAACATCGATCGCACACAGCACCGACCCGCATATTGCGTAGTTTCCAACTACTCAAATACGCTACACAGACTTTTTAAAAAAAATCGATATTCAAGGCTTTGGTAGAAATCGAAGCGGCACTTGTTTGGCCTTAAGCTCGAGTCTGAAACGTTCTTTTTGAATGAAATAATATTAGATATTATATGCGTATTTCAAGCGATCAGGTGTTTCAGATGGGTTTAACATTAAACACCTTCTGTTAATTCCACCCTATATATCGCACATATATAATCGTGTCACACACACACACACCACATGAATCGAGAATGTAGGTATCATTCACAGACAAAAAATACACAATCTGCCAATGAGATTAAACTATTTAGCTATAAGTTCAAAGTACAACATAATATATTCTAACACCTGTACATAAGCGCCACATTTTAAACGCCCAAATGCTTCATGTCTGATTTCCTCTAATTTTAGCCAACAATTTTTCAGGTTTTAGCAAAAAAATCACGACTAAAGGCTGAACATACATTCGCAGAACAGACAGTGTAAAACAGGAGTCACAGGTTTACAAAAATCTACTATATATTATGTTTCTGGCATTTTCTTGGTTTTTGTTTTGAAACAAGGTGGGTTTCGACCCTTCCCATCAAGGGTGGGGGAGGGGGGTTTAAATGGGGTTGTCTGATCAAAAGTGGGAGGGGGCGGAAAAATAAAATGGAGGGCCCCTCCTCCCCCACAAAACTTGAAAGTGTTTATTAGAATCAATTATTACTACTTTATCAAGTTCTATAATTATTAGCTTATTATATCTTAAATTAACTAGTTCTTCAATTATTATCATTTTATCATCGTATAAATTCAAGTATACAATTCCATAAACTTACGTACTTAATAATAACCAATTACACACTATTGTGATTATCGAAATAGCTGAATCAAAATCAAACAGCTTTTTACAAGTTTTTTTAATCTTGTTTTTAATCCTATTAAATAAAAAGAAATTTACGTTCACTGCGCAAATGGCAGACATTTTTTTCAATTATTTTTCCGCATAAACTTCCGCGTATCAAAAACGGCACGTGAAGTACACATATGCACATACGTACGTACGTACCAAAAAAGACGATTTTAGTTAAATTTTCTGCATATACAATAATATGTATATATACACCATACACATGCGCAGACAAAAAACTCAAGAGGGGGGAATAGTTGCAATTTATTTACCCAGGAGGGTGAAACCTATTCAGCCTAAATATAGGGCTGTTTTTAAAGGGGGTACGATCCCTTCAGTAAAACAGGAACCCCCCCAGTTGTTGGGCACACTGAACATATTATAAACAATTAATTATATACATACACACATACATTACACATGAAAAATGGCCCTTCACTGTAAATTATGCCCTGTGGGAAAGTCAAATGCCACTTTGAATTAGAGCCAATAAATTTGCAGTGTTATCTACTACAAAAACTGATAAGACTGAAAAAGTAACATGCGGTTAACAGACATTATAGTAGCCAAAGTTACTGTATACATTTTATATAAAGATAGGCGTAGTCATAAGTAAATATCCACTTCACAGCGATCGAAAATCTTAAAAAAACCGACCCAGCCGTAAAGCATAATGTAACATCAAGAGTACATAATAATAGTCTTATTATGCACTCTTGGTAACATTAACAACACAATAAATATAATATAACAAACAAAACTGACAACAATAACAGAAAACAAAAAATGACAACAAGAGAGCTTCAATGATGTACACGACAAAGCCTGGAATAATTGCTGTTGGAATGACACGCAATATTAAAATTAAACTAAGCAAAAAATAATAAAGTAAAGAACTAAATAACATCTGAAAAAGCTAAAATAAAAGTTTTCTCAAAAATATTTGTATGAATAATTTTTTATTAAACTAGCAACACAATTTAAGGCAGATGTCAAATTCCACTGTTCACGTATGGCACTGACCAAAAGGAGAGACACAAAAACTGAAGGTGAAATACCATAATCTCAATATATTACACAAGCATACACGTAAAAGATGGCACCCCCCCCCCCCCCAACAAAAAACCCGAAATCTTGGGGGAGAGTCTCGAAAGAAACGCTCAAATATCTGAAAAATTAAAAATGTCACTATTTTAAATATTTCGTGA
Organism: Trissonchulus sp. WLG1_4; assembly: GCA_030248245.1. Lineage (NCBI taxonomy): Eukaryota > Metazoa > Nematoda > Enoplea > Enoplida > Ironidae > Trissonchulus > Trissonchulus sp. WLG1_4. Next base: position 10,505 of record JASANF010018382.1, read on the forward strand.
AATTTAGGGTATTTTCGGGCAAGCAATGGATAGGAGGAGGTCTCTAAAATTTCGCCGAAGTAGCCCCCCCCACCCACCACGAAAGTTTAACCCGGTTACATGTATAATATACATATGCACACACCTACAAAAAGAAAAATAGCACAGTCAATATTGCACGAACATTGTGTATATCGTGACAAGTAGTATATATGCTCTTAAGCATGATTACTTGTAAAAAACAAAAGCTAAGTTCGTAAAAAACCAAGCGCCATGTTTTCCTAAGGTGCCACCCAACTACCGACTACCGCATAAACTCGCAACTGAAGCAAAAACTGAAAAAATCTGTTTTGGCCATCTAAAAAAAATGGTTGGACTGTCTAAACGTTTTTCTCAATCAAAATAGACTAATGAAAACTCAAGTGCATAATATCACGTAAACGAAATGGACATCACTGTCAGTATAACACCTATGTTTAACACCTAATTTATTCGAAGACTGAATAATACCCAGTTTCTATTGGTCGGAATTCACAAAAGGTGCATTAACTGTAGACGCGGTAGTTATTTTCGCGTAAAACGCCACAAAACAATGAAAAATTCAGTGCGTATTTCATACAATCACGACCGTTAAGATTTAAACTTTTATCCAGTTAAACACCTTCTGTAAATCCCCCCTTTACATAATATCAACAAACATTACTAAAACTTTCTAGCTCAAATTCCCTCCTGTACAATGGCTGATAAGGTGATGGTATCATCGACACTGATCGACCTGGAAATACGCAGATCGAGCACAGGCTCAAGGGGTTCCTCCTCGGGCATGCCCAGCTGGGGACAGCCTTCCACAATCTCCGAGATGAGCGCATGGTCATTGTTTTGCTCCTGGAAGGCGGCTATGTCGAATTTATTGCGCGACGGCATTAGTCTAAAAAAAGATTATCATTAACGGACTATACCCAGATTTTCGTCTTTGGCGAGCAAAATTTTTTATATTTATTATGGTTATGGAATCTCAAATATGGACATTATAAATTCATGCGATTTTGACCCAAAACTCGCTGTTTGTTCATATATTATCGGATTTGCCAAAAGAAGATGAGTATATACAACTATTCATCAAGGGAAGTCAAAAAGTCGGTACAACCCCCCCCCCCTCCCAGATCAAATCCCGGAGTTTCAAGTATGTTTCATCCGCATGCTACCTCTGCGCCCACATTTCCACCGACTGCAGGCCAAACACCGCCTGGATGTAGCAATCGACCAGATGAGCTAGATCCAGTCTCATCTCCGGCCAGCCCAGTTCGTCGACCATCAGCAATCGAGTGGGATCGGTGGAGTGTTCGCCGCTCGAGGTGACGTGCGACAGATTGGTCTTCAGCATGCCGATGGAGTTGGTCTCGGGCAGGATCGGGCTCAGGGGGTCCTCGGCCACTCGACCGTAGATCGCTGCCGGTGACCAACCGTCCGCACTGCCTGAAAAAATAGCGGGGGTTTACATAATCCAAAAATATGATGATCAATCGGTCTTTTTTGCTGTTTTTTGGGGAGTCTCTTGTTTTTTTCTACTCTCGATGTCTGAAAAAATATTACTACAGTTTTAAATGATTCACCAGATGATCAATCACTCTTTTTAGGGTCTCTTTCAATTACTCGACTTTCAGTATATAATTCCAAGAATATCCAAAAACGTTCACAACGCAGTATTTTTTCATTCTTTTCCAACTTTCTCATAAGCGTTCTCTAGGGCTTCTTAGTTAACCGATACGAAGTTTTACTTATCGGCTACAGCTCTGACTTAAGAACATTTGCTTTCAGCTGTACATTATAAAAATATGAGCTTTCATTTTGACAATAAATCTTGACAATTTAATAGCTCTACTCAATTTTGACAATAATTTATACAAACCAAGAAACCGGGTCACGTCCATCACAATAAAAACGTATTCCATGCTTAGAATAGAACGTCAAATTTCCAGTGCCTTAGTCTTTTACTATTCTTGTCACTAAAAAAAGGATACTTGTAAACATTAATTAATCTTAATTGATACCTACCAGACACAACCATCATGCGTAAATCAGCCACATATTTCTGTCCCGGGTCTTCGGGCACGGTCATGCCAATATGGTTCAGAATCTGATGTTCAGGAAGCGTGGGTTTGGGCCAGTCATGATGGCCGATGAGGGATTGCACGATGAAATTGTCATAAATGTGCGGCTGGGCCATGAATTCTGCTAACTCAGCGGCCGAAGTGATCGTATAGACGCCCGTGCCGCGATTTGCATAGGGCACCTTGACCACACACTGATTGGACATTTGGGCAGCGTAGAAAGGTATCGATTCCAGGGGTACGTCAGTGATGGTAAGGGGGGTCGAAATCCGAAGTCCATCGGGATTGTGTAGCTCATTAAATTCCGCATAGCCCTTGGCAGCCAACAATTTATTTCGGCCCCCTCCTAGGCAAGTAACCATCGGGCTCATGATGATCGTTTTACAGATCGTGGGAATCTTGATCCAAGGCGCAATGGTGACACAGCGAAAGGCAGCCCGTATACGCTGCCACACTGGTTTCGGACTACTGCTATTATCACCCCCACCGCCCCCACCCCCCTCCACCCCCCCTTTAACCTCCACCTCACACCAGCCATCCTTGGTCCAGCGTATGTAGGGGGGGCGACAGCGGTCATGGCCGTAGTCGGCCAGGATGACTCGTTCCCCGGTCAGTCGTGACAGTTCGCTGGCATAGCCACGACACTCGATCTTATTCACCTTGCTGTCGTAGAAGACGGCCAACGAACCACAGCTCTGATCCAGTTCCTGCCATTAGAATAAGATAATTGATGATAAAATTCAATTATGAAAATACGTATAACTTGGATCTACAATTTGGGAACCCCCTGACCACCATAAACTTTTTTAATTCTTGAAAACATGGCAGTTGTACCTCCGAACTTTTTTCTATTTTTTTCTCAGACCTTCGCGACCCTGTATGAATAACTACTTCACGTTTTAACATCCAAACAAAATCGCGTCAAAACTCAAAACATCAGCTTAAATCACAGTCTACCAGCCACCCCCGCTCGCCAAAAAAAACTACTCAACATGCCAAGCCTGCTTCTACTTCTACTAGTCAAGCCAAACCCAATATATACATTTTTCTCTCCTAATCTTCCCAACCTTCAACTGCGGCAAGAATCCAAACTCCATGATGCGCCTGTAGCCCTCCAGACCCCAGCCGTGGTAGGGCATGGACTTGTTGCCCGAGGGACAGCTGTTCATTTCGATCAGCACCACCCCAGCTCGATCCCGATGGTCCGTCACCGGCATCAAATCGCCCCCGCCCCAGCGAGACCAACGGGCCTCATTGCGCAACAGGCTCAGGAGCGCGTCTTTGGAGGCCTAAAAATAATAAAATAAAAACAAATAAACAAATAGAAAAAGTGTAATATATTATATGTATTATATAGAACAAAATTGGAATATACGCACATAATTCCCTTTATGGCAATTATGGAATTCGCCTTCCCACTATGAGAATACGTATATACATAAATAAGCATCAAACCAATCCATCAGACATCCCAGCTAGGCCTACCTCCGGATGGCTGGTGCAGTAGATGTCGGCCCGCTGCTCGTTGGTCATGTTCATGAAGGCCAGCACGTCCGGGTGGATGGTCTTCTTGTAGGCGCGCGGGTAGAACATCAGCTCGTGGGCGAACGTGTTCTGATCCACCACTTCCACCGTCGTCATGCTGGCACTCGGATAAAGCCTGGCACAACAAAGAAAAAACATAACTTTTAAATCAGTTTCATTTTTTAGAGGGCGGGGGAAAAAGGTACGGGAATTACGAAGAAATATATACCCTAGTTCCTCCTGCCTTCCGACACTTTTTAACTGATTTTATGATGAATCGAACTTTCGCGTATTCAAATTTGAAAAAATTGCTTTTCACAGACCATGTGGTGTGGGAAAAAACCTTACGCGTTTCGCGGTGAAAAACCCTAGTGCTTCCTGGCCGAACCTTTAGACATAGGCCCTTTTTGAGTATGTATAGTGGTGCGGGGAAAAAACCCTATTTTCAACTTTTTGGGTCGTCCTGTGCTCCACATATAGCAGGCGGGGAAAAAACCCGCATTCTCATATTTCGTCATGAGCTCATAGAATATGTTTTCACGGGAAACCAAAAAATCTGTCGTAGGCCTAACCTTGCACTAAACGCTGGGATCGGTTTAATTTCGCTATCTCTTATATATATACCGTTTTTTGGCGAGAAACCGAAAACTTGCCGGGCAAAAAAAACCCATTTGGGGAAAAAAACCCACCCCATAAATCACCCGAAAAGTGTGTTAGCGGTAGTTTTTCAAAGCTATGGCACGTATTCGGAGTAGTAGAGGCCCCTGATGCCAAAACTATACGCAGATTTGCTATGGGGCCTCTGGTACACAAGTTTGAAAACTGCCCTTCGCAGCCCATTATAAAATTTTGAATTTTCAGATTTGAAAACAAAACACCTTTATTTCGCCTGAAAACGTTGAAAACAACTATAAAGTTGCGATAACGCTTCAAATGCGTGGAAAATTCGCACTTTATGGCTATATACTTTTTACGCCATCGACTATCAGTGGGCGGTACCGTAAGTGGTTGTGACTGGTCGTAATGGCCATAATTTAATTTTGTTCGGTTATTTGGCGTTTAAACAAGAGAAATTAACAGGTTATAATTAAAAATATACAAAAAAACTGGCAATAGTACTAGAAAATACTACTTCCCCCGGAGCAAAGGGACCGCAAAATGACAAAGTCCGACTATTCAGCCCGTATTCCAGAATTCGATCAAGAAAGTGTCAGTATGCGTATTTGTGTTAATAATAAACGTCTTTTTGCACTACCATGAGTCTTTTGGGGTAGCTACTAGGTTTTTCGACACCACCAGACCATTTTAAAAAAAGTGGGTTTTTCACCCACATGGCTTTTTTTTACCCCGTCTAATTTCGGTCATGCCCCCAGTCGTACGAAAGAAGGAGGGATCTGCCACTGCGGTCATGAACAGAGAAAGGGTAGTCCTCTGTAAAAGAGCTTTTACATTTGAGCTCGCATCTCTTAGTGCTGAGAAATGAGACTCCAAAATTCACCTCCCTTGGAGCCATGTCGGGTCGAAAATGGGGGGGTCCAAATTTTGACTCATAAAAAATACCAGCGAGACCCCTGTTGGATACCGCTCATATATAGCAACCTTAACTAAAAAAAACGGAGATTTTAAATTTTTGTCATATTTTTTTTTAAAAATGGGTCAAAACAGACAGTTGATGTATCATATGAATCTTAATCATACTCAGCTTATGTTAGCATCTAAATTTTTTCTATGAAAAGTCTATTTTTCCTGCAAAAAAGAAAAATCGTCTGTTTTTTATTGATAATGATTTCCCTAAAAAAACGGATTTTTTCAAAAATAAAACGGAGGTCAATAAACACCCAAAACCTACATAAACTTCACTTTTTAACACTCAAACATCAAGAAAAATCTTTTTTGCTCATCAACATCGTATAATAGAGCACTTCGAACAAGGAATTGTGAAAAAAAATAACAACTAATGCAGACAGCCTTAAACCTGAAACAGTCGATCACCAAAATAAGTGCGAGCAGCTAACTCTCGACTGCAATAACGGGTGGCCGACGCTATAGGGCCCCCTATTCTATGCAGAGGATCCTCTGATCGCGTTCAGCGGCTCAATTTATCTCTAAAAGCATTAAAATCCTCATTTCGAAAAATTGACCGCTGGGGACTCCCAATGGGAAATTCCTTAAGGGGGGTCGTGGGGGGTCCAAAAGATTTTCTAAACAAAAATGAATCTCGAATTCGCGTTCAGCGGCCTAATTTATCCCCAGAGACGTCAAAAAAACATTTTTAAAAAAGTGACCAATGTAGACCTATCAGGACCCTCACTGTGGGGCGGGATTGACTGTGGATTCATTCCAAGGCTTTTTTTCTCAATAAAGTTAATAATATTCAAAACAGGACGATATAATTGTGATCTAAACACGGATCAAACATTCAGTTTTTTTTCGAGAAAATTTATCGAAAAAAAACGGATGCTGTATTTCGGAGTACACGTCACTCCGAGGGATAAGATTGTGACAGAAGATAGACAATAGTTTAGATTATCATTGTGGTGAGTTTGGGAGTGATTGGATGGATGTTGATGAAAATATGATACTTTATCCAAAATATCCGAGGTCAATATTCCGACTCTAAATTTGGGCGGTCTGAGAAATTTTAACAAAATTTTTTGAATTTAACTTTTGGAAGTTACTGCACCACTACAAATTAAAATTTAGTCTTTTTTCTACTTTCTCCACGATTTTTGGCTCTGTGTAAGTCATGGACTCTGAAAAAAACCCATCCGTTTTTTTTCGAAAAATCGGCCTTCCGTTTTTTTAGTTTAGGTTGCTACACGTTTGCCTACAGGGACTGTACTATACGCTGGCAAATTTTTAGACCTGTACCACGTACCCCAGTTCCGGAACTGGGGTGGGTTTTTCTTACCCTAAAAAATGGGGTGGGTTTTTTTCCCCCGCCTGCTATAAATCGGATCCATTAATGCTCGCGGCTGTTATAACTGTTGCACTAATAAAATTGATTCTAACTACTCACGTTTCTGAGTAATAAACCTCGAAACCTCCGGAAAAAAACCCTATGCATGCGGGGAAAAAACCCTAATGCGGGGAAAAAAACCCTATCACTTTTTTCGGTTGTTCTATTAGCAGTGAGTATAAACTTAACTTCATCGTGTTCTACAACTCTTTGGCTGCAGTATGGACTAAAAAACCGTTTCTCCAACTTTAAAATTATTCGAACTTTGTCTGTGTGAGGGTGGCGGGTGCTACTCGACCCCAATTTTTTATCCGAAGGGGGGGCCAAATCGCTGAGGGCCAAAACCGCTGAGAGGGGCTTTGGCCCCCGCGCCCGCCCCCTGACTACGCCACTGCCCAGTATATATATAGCCAAGTCTATTTTGTAATTTTATTGGGTCCGTAAAGCTGGCGAAGAAAGTGGTGGCACACAAACTCTGATTTTTACGGCACAAATTTACTCACATTTGTGCTAAATTTGTGCCGCAAAAATTGGAATTTGTGCCTTTACTGGAACGCGAGGACGTAGCCAGGGGGGGGGGCTCGCGCGGGTCGCGACCCCCCCTTTTTGTCGAACCTGATGAAATTGTACATAAGGGTCCCCCTTTGGTTTTGATTGCCTCAGGCCCCTTTTGATCGGCGGTGGCTCACAGTTGCTCCGCACCCCCCCCCCCCCCCCCGGGTCGCAGCCCCCCCCCCCCCCCCTTTGCGAAATCCTGGATACGCCACTGAATATATACACTGTCTGATGTAACGTTCCCATCTATTGTTATGGATTTCCTGTCAGAAAAAATTTTTAATACGTCTCCAACATACATGTATGAGGGGGGGATGGGGGGGACCCCCCCCAAAATCGAGGGGCCGGGGGGGAGGGTCCCCAAAATTCGGGCAAAATTTAGTAAAAATGGCACTTTTTGGGAAAATTTTACAAAATTTAGGGTATTTTTGGTCGATCAGGGGGGGGAGGGTCCCCAAAATTTGGCCGGAGAAGCCCCCCTAAAATTTTGACCCCGTTACATGTATGGTCTCCAATTGCTTGTTTGATTGTTTGAAAAATTGAGCAAAAATGTGGACAAGGTGCGACCCCCCCTTTCAAAATCCTGGCTACGGCCCTGCTGGAACGGAAAACGAGGGGGGCCTTTTTCATGGTGTTGACTTCGCAACACGAGGTGCCAACTTCACAACTTTTTTGTCATCTCTGAAACATCACCAAAACTTGGAATTCCTTCGTTTTATATGACCAAAATTTATCAGTGTAATTTGTGCCACAGTTATGAGAACGAAACACAAAATCTGGACCGAAAGTTTTGCCAAAAAATGACGCAATTTTTGCATTCTACATTTTTTCTAAAATGCGTATAGTGGTGCGGGGGAAAAAACCCTATTTTCAACTTTTCGGGTCGTCCTGTGCTCCACATAAATAGGATCCATTAATGCTCGCGGCTATTAATGCTCCATTATAACGGCCATCTTTCGCCTAACTGTTGCACTAATAAAATGGACTGTAACTACTCACGTTTCTGAGTAATGAGTCTCGAAACCTCCGGGAAAAAAAACCCTATGCGGGAAAAAAAACCCTAATGCGGGGAAAAAAACCCTATCACTTTTTCTGGTTGTTCTATTAGCAGGGAGTATAAACACAATTTCATCGTGTTCTACAACTCTCAGCTGCAGTATGGACTAAAAAAACCGTTTCTGCGACATCCATGTGACTCACAATGATTCTTCAAAAATCGACCCGTTTTGGCAGAAATGACTTCTGCCCAAATAGGCATTTTTTCCGTATTTAAAAGCATTAAAAACAGATTTTTGCGCTTATTACGTTAGAAACAGCGGACAAACACCGCCCGCGTCTATCATTGTTGGATTTAATTGGTACGCAGCAGCTAAAAACTAAATATTGCAAAAAATGCCAAATTTTGGTGAAACATCACCAAAACAGGTTTCGTAAGGGGTGTCGGGGTATGGCCCAAAATGACAAAAAACGACGTTTTGCGGCCGAATAAACGGTTTTAATGAACTCTACGCATGTTGTTAGCCCAGACGAACTAACTTTAGTAGCAACAATGGGTGAGTTTAGCAAAAAAATGCCGCCAAACAAAATAAGGTTTTTTTCCCCGCAATAGGGTTTTTTTCCCGCACAAACTTTGACCAGTCACAGGTCAACCACAGCGTTTTTCACGGTTTTCGAGCTTCAGAAGTATAGAGGAAAGGTAACTCTCTTGAAAAATGCAAACGGCGTTGGTCAAAAGTGTTTTTGTGAAAAATTATGACAAGTCAAAAATTTGGAAAATTTTGTCACTTTGGAATTTTTCAACATGCAAAATTTTGAAATTTTATAAAAAACGCTACAGGCCTCAAAACTGCACAGAAATTGGTGTGGTAAGTCAGTTTAAGATGCGCTTTCCACCTGCATACTCAAAAAGGTCCTATGTCGTGAGGTTCGGCCAGGAAGCACTAGGGTTTTTTTCCCCGCAAAACGCGTAGGGTTTTTTTCCCCGCACCACTATAGCTGTACTCAGTGGCGTACCCAAGGGGGGGATAGGGGGACATCAGCCCTCCCTTCGCGATTTTAGCCCCCCTTCGCGATTTCAGCCACAAATGCAAATGTGACTGCACTGCAATTGCCGGACAAGTTGCTCCGCACCCCCCCCCCCCCCGGTGACTCACCCCCCCAGAATTCGGTAGCTGCCCACGTATGCACATGGGTGTCGGCAAAACGGTTTTTTTTTTTCCATACTGCAGCTTAAGAGTTGTAGAACACGATGAAATTGAGCTTATACTCACTGCTATCAGAACAACCGAAAAAAGGTTTTTTCCCGCATTAGGGTTTTTCTCCAGCATTGGGTTTTTTCCCGGAGGTTTCGAGGCTTATTACTCAGAAACGTGAATAGTTAGAATCCATTTTATTAGTGAAACAGTTAGGCAAAGGATGGCCGTTATAACAGGAGCGAGCATTAATGGATCCGATTTATGTGGAGCACAGGACAACCCGAAAAGTTGAAAATAGGGTTTTTTTCCCGCACCTCTATTTCACCAACTAGCACAAAAAAAGTTAAACATTTGGCTGAACCCCCCCCTTTGAAAATCTGAGTACGCCCCTGTCCATTCCATATAATTTCGACCTCATTTACATATAAATATGTATATATATTATATATATATATATATATATATATATATATATCAGGGATCGACCGGAGTTCCGGTTCCGGTTCCGGTTCCGGTACTTTT
>JASANF010018383.1:0-14407 GCA_030248245.1 Trissonchulus sp. WLG1_4
CTTCGATAGCGCATATAGCGCAAATAGCGCATATAGCACTCCCAAAAAGCGCTATAGCGCAAATAGCGCATATAGCACCCTCGATAGCGCATATAGCGCAAATAGCGCATATAGCACCCCCAAAAAGCGCTATAGCGCAAATAGCGCATATAGCACCTCCGATAGCGCATATAGCGCAAATAGCGCATATAGCACCCCCAAAAAGCGCTATAGCGCAAATAGCGCATATAGCAAATTCCATAGCGCTTATAGCGCATATAGCGCATATAGCGCATAAAAAAAGCGCTATAGCAAAAAAAGTGCTATTTCGATTTCGCTTACACGCGTTCGTTACCCAAATTGGGATAACTCTGACAGCAAAAGAATGCTTTCTGACTTCTAATCGAACTTGAGGCATCAAAAATTTATAACAATGTCCTCTGGTATTTGACTGATAAGGAATAAAAATTCATTTACATTTAGATTAACCTGGTTGTGTATCATCTTATAAACAAAAACTAAATCTTTAACAATACGACGTTCTTCTAGTGTTATCATATTTAGAAATTTTAATCGTTGAAAATAGGACAGGTTTCGAAAGTTTAATAGTCGTTTGGTGAAACGCCGTTGTACACTTTCAATTAAGGCGATATCTTTTTTATAATAAGGCGACCAAGTTTCAGATGCGTATTCTAAACGTGGGCGCACATACGCAAAATAGAGTTTCAAGAGGAAGTTTACATCTTTAGTTTCAAAAGCGATGAAAATTAAATTTACCATCTGGGCAGCTGCTGCTACTATTTTTCTTATATGAGAAATAGGCTTTAAATCATGACTAATCCAAACTCCCAGATCTTTAATAACATTGACAGATGGAACAATGTCATTATTTAATTGAAAATCAATTAAAGGATTCCCAAAACCAAGATGGAGGATAGCACACTTATTGAAAGCTATACTAAGTTGCATTCTATTGGTCCACAAAATTAACTGTCTAATATCATCCTTAAAAAGATTAATGTTAACTCCTGTTTTAGGAAAAGCAAAATAAATTTTTGCATCGTCGGCATATAAAAATATATTACTATGTCTAACAACATCCGTTATATTATTTATATATATCAGAAAAAGCAATGGTCCCAAAACTGATCCCTGCGGTACCCCAGAAGTAACTGACTTACTAGCTGATAATGATTTACCAATTTTGACGCATTGACTACGATCCATCAAGTAATTTTTAATCCACAAGACTAATTCAGAATTTCCAAAAATAGATATTAATTTATCAACAAGCTTTGTGTGTGAGACAGAGTCAAATGCTTTAGCAATATCAACATACATAATGTCGATACAATTTTGAGCATCTAACTCCATAGTCCAATGATTAAGGCATGACAAAAGCTGAGTGACTGTAGATTTTTTAGACAAAAAACCATGTTGATTTGAAGAAATTAAATTATTATCATTTAAATAGATAAACATACTTTCTCTGATTATGATTTCCATAATTTTAACAACTTCTGAAGTTAAACTAATAGGTCTATAGTTTTCAACAAAAGAAGTAGGTCCTTTTTTGTGTACAGGAACAATTATAGCCTGTTTCCACACAGGTGGTAGTTCACCAGAAAAATAAGAGACAGTAAACAGAGTAGATAAAGTTTGACAAAGCTCAACAGCAAACTTTTTAAGAAAAAATTTTGAAATTTCATCAGGTCCTGTACAAAATGTTCCAGGAAGATCTTCCAGTATTTTTAAAATAGCAGGGGCCGAAAAATCAGGCACGTGAAAAGGGACATCACATAATTTTTGAAAATGACAATTTTTTCCATCATCGTCAGTAAAAACCGAAGCGAAAAAAGTATTAAAATGCTCTGCAATATCACTTTCTGCAACTACAAGGCCATTTTCATTTTTTAAAACAATGGAGGAGTGTTTATTAGAAAGTTTTTTACGTATAAAAGACCAAAAGCTTTTCAAATTTGAATTTCGTAAAATTTTTTGTTCACTGCATAAAATGTCATGACGTTTTGAACGACGAGCAAGTTTCGCAAGATTATGCCATTTTTCATAATATTCAACTTTTCCAGTTTTCTTGTACATTTTATGCATGGATAGCTGTTTTGAATGCAAATTACGAGTTTCTTTTGACCAAATAAACTTACGTGTATTTCGTAGCTTGCATTCAGGTACGAACTTCTCCACACAATGACTATAAGTTCGGTAAAAGAAATCGTGAAAATCGTTAATTGTAGAACACGCAGAAAAGTGAGAAGGATTTAAAGCTACCATTAAAAACTTTCCACACTCAATAGCGTTAACCTTTCGAAAATTTTTCCACAAAATATGTTTTTGTGAAGATACGATTGAAATTTCAAACTTGATAGTTTGATGGTCAGAGTTAGAAAACGGGGTTTGAATTTCCCAGGAATTTATTAAATACAGCGAGTTAGTGAAAAGTAAATCAAGAATATTTTTTAAACGAGTTGGTGCGTTTATAAGTTGATACATTCCAAGAGAAGTCATTGTATACAAAAATTCACCATCTATTTTATTAACTGCAGTCAGTATATCCCAATTTATGGAAGGAAAATTAAAATCCCCTACAATGCATGTTTCACTTAAATTAGAATCATCGCACACTGACTTGATAAAATTAAGCAACTGAAGTGTAGAAAATTCATCACAAATTGGAGAACGATAGACCACGCCCAAAGATATTGTATAATTTTTCTTTCTAAAACCAATAAAAATACACTGAAAATTTGAACCACTAATAGACTTGATTTCCCAGCTAGGAAGGTCATCTGGAACAAAAACAATAATTCCCCCACCTTTTCCTTTTTTAGTATTTTTATCAACACGAAAAATGCTATAATTTTCGAGACCAAAAATAGAATTTGCTTCAAAAGCCTGTAACCATGTCTCACTGATGCAAAAAATAGATCCGTTATAGAGTGAAACGAAATGACGTAAGTCAACTAATTTGTTTCGAAGGCTACGAGAGTTGAAAAAATAAACAGGAATATTTTTACATTCTGCAGTATTGGAGCATGAAATTAATTGACCGTTTGCGTCACCACGTTTCCCTGACCATTTTGACGAATAGAATCTCGATCACACCGCAACATTAGTTTGCCTTTATAGATAACATAATCTTCACCATTCGCTTGTCGACGTTTCAGTTCATCTTGCAAACGTTTGATGACGTTTGATGACGTTTGAAATGTGGGTTTTGGCCACTATTTTAAAAACGCGCAAAAATAAACATGCCTCGTAAGAACAAAAGTTGTTCAGAAGTGAATTTCCTTTTATTGATGCCCATATCACAATGAAAATTTTTTTTAATTTTTGAGCTTTTTGAGCAAAATAGATTTTTTCAGAAATCGTCTTCCAAGCCAATGCATTTACACGTATGTAATTATTATTATTAATAATCAAAAGCAAAAATAACCATAACGGTAGACGGAGACAAAAAAGAAAACAACAAAAAATGTTCTACGAATTAAACAATAAACAATAAAGTCTATCTTTAAAAGCTGAAACCAAAGGGGACCCAACGACCGACTCGGGTAAAGAATTCCACTCAGTAATGACACGATACGCAAAAAAAGTGTTTCATAATGGTCAGGTTATGACGAGGAACGGATAATTTGAGAGAGTGACCGCGTGTTGGGTAAGCCTTAGAGAAAGAAAATAAATGATCAGGTGAAATATTCAAATAGCCATTCAGAATCTTGAAAACGAGTACTAGGTCACGAAATTTACTTCGTTTCTCTAAGGAATGTAATCCAAGCTCAGTTAACCTGTCTTCATAAGGAAGATTAGGAAGAATTCTTCTAGTAAAATATCTTTGTACCGTCTCAATAATTGCAATATCACCAGCAAAACTGGGATTCCAAATCTTAGTATTTGTTTCTAAAAGAGGTCTTGCGTACGCACAAAAAAGTTTAGTTAAAATTACCGGATCTCTTGTGCAAAAGTAATTCAGCAAAAGCGCAGCTGCAGAAAAGGCTCTTGATGCTATCATAGCACAGTGTTCATGAAATTTAAGGTTCGAAGAGATTAATACTCCTAAATCTCGCATTGAGTTGACCGTATTAAGCTGTTCTCCAGAGAGATGATAACTTGCATCTGTCTTAAGGGGGCGCTCCGGGAATCGGGGGTTACATCGAAAATTGGCAAAAAAATTGGCAAATGTCAAACTTTACTATACATATTATGTACTATGGCACAAAAGAACACTGGAGGCAAAATTTCAAATCACGTGATCATGTCACGTGACTCCCAGAGCACCAAACGTGAGTGAATTTTCGGCAATGATAACTCTGCTTATATTTTGCGTATAGTCACAAATTATATACCAAAATCTAGCTTATGTGCTTCTCTAGTTGAACATTATTTTGATTTTTAACATTTATGTCAGGTTTGGATAAAAAATGTCATTATGTGTTTTCGAAGTCGAACTCTGAGCAATAAAATTCATATAAAAAAATTTTTAAGATTTATTTTAAAAAACTAAAAAATTGTTCAACTGCGCAGAGCTTAAGGCTATAATTGGGCAAAATTTTGTCGAAAAATATCTTACCAGCACTTTATAATCGAATGCCGAAAAATTGGTTTTGTATTCACACAGCCTATATTTGAGTCTGCTGCTTCTGAAAATGGTTTCTTGTGCGATTTTTTTGCACAAAACGCAATAAAATTGTTTTAATTTTTCATCACGACTAATAGAATTTACGTATCGTCTGTTTGCAAAACCTCAAAAATCGTTGATGCACTGGCTTACTTGCTGAATTTGTGTAAAAGTCGAATAAAAGCAGTAAATTGTCCAATTTTTTTCAAATTTTTTGCTATGGAGATATGCACGTCGAAACATCAGAAATGGTATTTTGGGTAACTTTCCTCCAAGAATGGTAGGTCATTTTGGCTGTTTTTAAAAAATACGGCCCAAATCCTTGATTCCCGGAGCGCCCCCTTAAGGTGGTACTAACGAATGTGCAGTGGTTTTTAAAATTTTGAAGAAAATTAGTTATTTCAAACTGTATTTTTTGAAAAGAAAGTCTGTAAAAAATTGATTCACATACACAAAATGGCAAATGAAGTTAGCGGGATCATGTGAAAAAATTGTATGAGCAAGCCAAGCCAACAAGCCAAACTACACAACAGGAGAATGGAAATTTAACAGTTTTGGCCACCTTTCTAAGCGCATGCGCAGCGCATAAACACAAAAATGAACATGAATAAACTTTTGCAAATTTTCTAGACCCAAAATGAAAATTTTTTAAATTGCTCATATTTTTGCGCAGATATATAACCCGAAAGTTGAGTGTGAATAGACACTTTTTACATCGAAACCGTATATTTCATTTAATAATTGACAAATCATAAATTCGTGCATTTTGGGTCTAGATAATTCACTTTTAAATATTTTTGCCATTGTTTGCATGTTTTTTTTTTAAACTCTTCAAAAAGTGGCCAGATTTGAAAGTGCTCTAAAAAGCCAAATCGGTTCATTTTCAACACGCCAACAATTTACAGTTGTACATTAAAACTTTGCTTAAATAAAAAACTAAAAAAAAGTAATAATTATTGAATACTGGACTGTTGAAAAACACTGCACATTCGTTAGTACCACCTTAATATTACCAATACGTAAGACACAACATTTATGAATAGCTAATTTCAGCTGCCAGTTATCTATCCACAGAGCTATAGCATCAAGATCATTCTGCAACAAGCTGGTGTCTAAATCATTTTCAAAAGCAAAATATAGTTTTAAATCGTCGGCATACATTAGCACTTTTGCAGAGGAGACTACTGAAGGTAAATCATTAATATATATCAGAAATAGAGTGGGCCCGAGGACAGAACCCTGAGGTACCCCACTAGTAACTGAAGTCCATTCTGAAAAAATATTGCCCATTCTTACTCTTTGTTTTCGATAGGAAAGGTAATTTTTTAGCCAGTTTAAAACATTGAGTGCAATCCCGATTGCTTCTAGTTTGCGCAAAAGTTTTATATGAGAGACAGAGTTAAAAGCTTTTTGAACATCAAGATAGATTACATCAACAAATTTTTTAGAATCAACATCCTCAACCCAGTCTTTCATCGCAAGTAACAGATTAGAAGTGGTCGAGCGGCTTTTAAAAAAACCACACTGCTTGTCAGAAAATATATTTCGTTGAAAACAGAAATTAAGGGGGTAGTGTCGCGAAAGCAGTCGATTTTGCGTAACTGTAAAACATTTTTAGAAAAAGATAAGACATCGTTCTTTATATATTTTAAAAATATATGTTGAGGCAAGTATTTTCGCCAAGTTTCATCAAAATTGATGCAGTATACTGTTTGCAGTGAGGTCGCAAATTCGGAAAAATGTCGTTTTAAAAACCTATTCACATTCGATTTTTTCGTCACAATTATCAACTTATTTGTTTAATTTGTTTACATAGACTAAAAGGACATACGTTGTAGTTTATGCACACAAAATTTAGTGGAAATTGCTTGAGTGGTTGCGGAGTAATACCTGTTTGAACTGTGAAACTGTGCGTAAACAGTGTAGTACTCACACCAATAATGATAAATTGTGAAAAATTTAGACTCTTATTTTAAAATCAAAAGAAAAACGAACCTTCATTTTTCATTTTTCTTATTTGTGGCAAAAAACCGTGCGTCGACACGTTATGTGTGCTTCACAAGCTGGCCAATCTGATATCTGGCTGAATTAGTTGAATTATCATGTCCTTATTGTGTAATGTCTGGCTTACAATCGGTGACTTGTTCAAGATATTGGTAGATATTGGTAGTCTACTGTCTGGCAGTACTTATTTAACACAGTATAGCATTGGACTAGTTTCTCAGTGAACGTACAAGTTCAAAGCAAAAAGATCTCTTTTTGCAACCTATGAGCAAAACTGCTTTCGCGACACTACCACCTTAAGCAAATAATCATTTATGATTTGCTCTAAGGGTTTCATTAAATTGGAAATAATACTAATGTCACGATAATTTTTAACAAGATTACGAGGCCCTTTGTTTTTGTAAATAGCAGTAACATTGGCGCATTTCCAAATAGTTGGTATGATACAAGTACGTAACGAGAAATTATAAATAATAGATAAGGGCTCAGCAAGCTCGACAGCAAACGTTTTGATAAAAATAAAGGGAATGTTGTCAGGACCAGTGACCATCGAGCTAGGACATTTGGATAGTTTATTATAAATACAAGCAGGAGAAATGTCAAATATTGCTTCATCATCAACCGGAGCTATATTATTTGGACAAATATCAGAGCCGTTATCTACAGAGAAAACAGATGAGAAAAAGTATTGAGCATAGAGGCTTTTATACGTGAGTCAGAAATAAAACAGTCATCCTTAACAAAAGGAGGGAGGTCAGATTTACCTTTGAGTCGAGAATTGGCATACCGAAGAAAGCGCTTACTAGAGGGGTTGCTAGCCAAAGATTTTTCATAGTTACGTAAAAAGCTAGTCTGAGATTTATTAATTATGTAAGTCAGACGATCGTATTCTAATTTAGAAAAATAATCAAAATCACGTGTCCAATCTTTGAAAGCCGAATTACGTAATTTCTCAAAACGCTTTAAAAATTCAGGCCAAGGAACGCCTGATTTATTGTAAGTAATCATAGGTACAAAGACATGGATTAGATGAGAAATTATATCGGTAAGCGTTGAACAGAATGATTCTACAACTACCCCGGTACCATCATATGAAGACCAAAACACGTCTAGGCCATTTATTTGGACTAGTTGGCAGAAATACTGATCGAGTCTATTTTAGAAAAAAGGGGGAAGGTTCGGTGGAAAAGGGGAGCCGTTCCATAAAAATACAGGAACATAGACATGCATGATCAGAAGAACCAATAGGGGGATTAATAGTAATAGGAGAGAGAAAGTCGGGTACATTGGTAAATACTAAATCTAAGTTATTTGGAGGTTGAAAACGAGTAGGTGACGTGACTAGTTGCACTAAACCATGAGCATACATATGAAGTGCAAAATCTTTGTGATTGGAAGAGGGAGAGTACAAGGTGGACCAATTCACTGAAGGTACATTAAAATCAGCAACTATAACTATAGGTAGAGCGAGATTAATAACGGATAAATCAGTCACAATGCTTTTAAGGTGTCGCTTCGAGAATTTGTTTTTTGACGAATTATTTTTTCTGGAGCAAAATCGACATATAGTTCTTGAAGAAAAGTTGTTCAGAATGTGTTCAGGAGTCTATTGATGTGTATAACTCAAATATTAAAAAAATTGAAAAAATCTGAAAATTTGAAATTTGCGTTTTTGTGAATATTTTTCTAATATGACCTAACTAGAAAAAAGTGCGCAAAAAATTGAAGTAAAAATAAATTACTTTCCTTTTGGATAAATAGACAAACATAGTTGAAGCAAACGTTTGTCAAATCAAGCCATTCGCACAGAAAAATAAAAACATGCAGCAAGCCAAGCAACATTTCAATTAAAAACCAAGGTTTTTTGCCAAAGGGCACAGATTCCAAATCGCATGTTTTGAGTTGAGACATAAAATTTTGACACAATATATAAGAATAATCAAAGAAACTGACTAATTTTTATTTTTTTAATAAATGGACTTTGAAGCGAGATACTTGTTGTTAAAGTTGCATGAAAAGTTGAAAATCCTTATAACTAAAAATTTGAAAAGAAATTCACAAAACAAAAAATTTATCATCCCAGACGTTTGAAAACCTTTCAAATGAGCTATAAATTGTCCAAATTGATAGAGTTTGAATTGAGTTATGTGTGCCTTGTGAATAGGGTTTTCGCAAGTCACGTGACATACACAAAAATGAATTGAGTCAAATCCTTTTGCAAAATTACTCAATTTGATACCGCGCACCTTGCTAAATTCCAATATAACCGTGAAAGCAAGAATTTACAATTTTCGAAGTACGTGCAAATTCTCGGAGCGCCACCTTAAGTGCATTGTCATCACTAGGGGGTCTATAAAAAAGAGCGAATAAACAAGTGAGGCCTTTTGAGTGAATTTCAATGGCCACACCTTCGGAGGAAAACTGTTCAGCTTCAGCTAGAACCTTAAAAGCAACTGACTCTCTGATAAGTAAGCAAACACCACCACCGTGACTATTCCTATCTTTACGTACACTGTGATAAGAGGAAAAAATAGAAAGATCGTAATCTGTACTCAATTTGGTTTCCGATATGGCTACAATGTCACGTTTGGCGACTTCGAGTAAACGTAGAATATGAAACTTTTTGCTTAAAGGTCCATTAGCATTAAAGTAAGTAAAACATAATTTACCCAACACAGGAACACACTTAAGCCTGGTTCATACTCGTCCCTAAGTTTTGTCCCTGTCCTTAAGCGTTGTCCTTGCCCCTGTCCTTAAGCGTTGTCCTTGTCCCTGTCCCTAGGTGTCCTTGTCCCTGTGTCGTCATGCTTTGTCCTTGTCCTTAAGAAATGTCTCTAAGGTCTATAAAAAATGTCCTTGTCCCTGTCCTTGGAGGTGATTGATTCATACTCCTTGAGGACAAGGAAATAGTCTTTCTCACATGAATTAATGCTCAAACGTCATTGGATAATCTGCGTTTTGTTTAAAGTACCGTGAAAAAGTTATCAACCCTATTTATAGGCTGAAAAAAATAAAATCCAAAATTTCGAATATGGGATTCGAACTCTGATCCATAGGTTGAAAAGCAAAAATCATAACCACTCGACTTCCAAGGTATGGAAATTGTTGCACTAGAACATCTTTATGAACTTCTGGTATATTTCGGGTTGGTATAAAAATTGAAAACCAAATATTTTTTACGCAAATATGTGTTAAATAACACAAAAATAGCGATAGACTTAATACCGCAACACAAGCCCACGACATTCTTTCACTAGTAGTCGAGATAGTCCGTGATTGGCTGTTCTTGGTGTCACATGTAGTAACTGCCGTATTTTGATTGGCCGAGTTGCTTAGGGACAGGGAAAAAGTAGAACATTGCTCAACATTGCTTAGGGACACAGGGACAGTCCTTATGGCTGCTTAAGGACATTCCCTAAGCTTCTTAGGGACAAGTATGAATCAATCGCAGCTTACGGACAGGGAAAAGGAAAAGGACACCAGAAAAGTATGAATCAAACCCGCATAGGGACAGGGACATTTCTTAGGGACAAGAACAGTCCTTAGGGACGAGTATGAACCGGGCTTTAACAATATATTTTAAATCACTGACCATTACTGAGGGTTTACCGAGTAGGCGTAAGGGCGACCATTGGCAACAGAAACGGAGACCGTAGGCTCCACAATAGCAGTTCCCACAGTCCCAAACGATCGATTCGAGGCAGCTGAGCGACGAGCTTCACGCTCGCGAAAGGTTAAGTCTCTTCGTATGTAAATAGTTCCCAACAAGTCCCAATTTTTTTTTCGCGGGCGGCTTGCAAGATCAATCGCTTTGACTCGGTGTCTTCAATGGTAGCTTTGAGGAGCTGCGGTCGGCTTAAGGTGCCCTTCGGCCCATCTCGCCACACCTTGGTGATTTTCGAGCCATCCAGTCCCGCCGAATTTATAAGTCCACGCAGAATGTCAGAATCAGGAATGTCTTTTTCAGGCTTAAGACCAAAAATAACGATATTCAGTTTTTTTCTTTTACTTCCTCAATTTCCGACGCCGCTTCAAAAACGGCCTTACACGTGGCCTTGGCCGTGGCATCGGCCACAGCTGATACCATTTTCATCGGGTCAAAAGAGTTCATAAACTGGGACAATTTAGCCTCAAGACTGGCCAACCGGTTAGCAATAGAGTCCAGAGCCACTGCTTTGGAAGCGTCCGCAAACGCATCACGATCAGATAAAGCGAGACTAGGGCGATTTTGCAACAGTGAGTCCACTTCAGCTCGCAGCTTATCTAAATCACGACGCATAGCTGGGGCTGATTCTTTGCATTTGGTGCAAAGAAAAACGAGGGCATGTTTCTTAGCTGGATCATTAAAATTCCGCGCTCCTGCCAAAGTCAGCTCCGTACAGGAAGATGGGTGAAACTGGGCTGAGCACATAAAGCACGATGATCATATCGGCCGTGGCGAAGGGCTTCAGGCAAGTGGCACAAGACATGGGCAAAATCGGTAGAGAAGCAATTAATAATATTGAATGTTGAATAATAATCGGCAATCCTCTCCGGAAAAAATAATCAACCCTAGAAAAAATAATCAACCCTAGAAAAAATAATCAACCCTAGAAAAAATAATCAACCCTAGAAAAAATAATCAACCCTAGAAAAAATAATCAACCCTTGAATTTAAAAATAATCAATGTAATGAATTTGAAAGACTGAAAAACACAATCAGCTGTGTTTTAGTTTAAGGGCGTGTTTACATTGAGCTTTTTTTCAGCTGCTCGAGCAGCTGAAAAAAAACTGCAGCCTTTTTTTGCCATTTCCGGTTTTTTTTCAGCTGCTCGAGCAGCTGCAAAAAAGCCGAAAACGGCGAAAAAAAGCTGGAGCAGCTGAAAAAAAGCTGGAACTGCAGCGTTGTCATGACAACGGAGCAGCTAGTCTATAGTGACCGCCATACTTATCTGCTTTTTTTCAGCTGCTCGAGCGTTTTTTCAGCTGCTCGAGCTTTTTTTCAGCTGCTCGAGCAGCTGAAAAAAAGCCGGAAACGGCTAAAAAAAGCTGCAGCTTCGTATGTAAATAGTTCCCAATTTTTTTTCGCGGGCGGCTTGCAAGATCAATCGCTTTGACTCGGTGTCTTCAATGGTAGCTTTGAGGAGCTGCGGTCGGCCTAAGGTGCCCTTCGGCCCATCTCGCCACACCTTGGTGATTTTCGAGCCATCCAGTCCCGCCGAATTTATAAGTCCGCGCAGAATGTCAGAATCAGGAATGTCTTTTTCAGTCTTAAGACCAAAAATAACGATATTCAGTTTTTTTCTTTCACTTCCTCAATTTCCGACGCCGCTTCAAAAACGGCCTTACACGTGTCCTTGGCCGTGGCATCGGCCACAGCTGATACCATTTTCATCGGGTTAAAAGAGTTCATAAACTGGGAAAATTTAGCCTCAAGACTGGCCAACCGGTTAGTAGAGTCCAGAGCCACTGCTTCGGAAGCGTCCGCAAACGCATCACGATCAGATGAAGCGAGACTAGGGCGATTTTGCAACAGTGAGTCCACTTCAGCTCGCAGCTTATCTAAATCACGACGCATAGCTGGGGCTGATTCTTTGCATTTGGTGCAAAGAAAAACGAGGGCATGTTTCTTAGCTGGATCATTAAAATTACGCGCTCCTGCCAAAGTCAGCTCCGTACAGGAAGATGGGTGAAACTGGGCTGAGCACATAAAGCACGATAATCATATCGGCCGTGGGGAAGGGCTTCAGGCAAGTGGCACAAGACATGGGCAAAATCGGTAAAGAAGCAATTAATAATATTGAATGTTGAATAATAATCGGCAATCCTCTCCTGGAAAAAATAATCAACCCTAGAAAAAATAATCAACCCTAGAAAAAATAATCAACCCTAGAAAAAATAATCAACCCTAGAAAAAATAATCAACCCTTGAATTTGAAAATAATCAATGTAATGAATTTGAAAGACTGAAAAACACAACCAGCTGTGTTGGGCGTGTTTACATTGAGCTTTTTTTCAGCTGCTCGAGCAGCTGAAAAAAAGCTGCAGCCTTTTTTTGCCATTTCCGGCTTTTTTTCAGCTGCTCCAGCAAGCAGCTGCAAAAAAACCGAAAACGGCGAAAAAAAGCTGGAGCAGCTGAAAAAAAGCTGGAACTGCAGCGTTGTCATGACAACGGAGCAGCTAGTCTATAGTGGCCGCCATACTTATCTGCTTTTTTCAGCTGCTCGAGCGTTTTTTCAGCTGCTCAAGCAGCTGAAAAAAAGTTCAATGTAAACACGGCCTAACACACTTTAAAATCTTTGGTGTTTTATTGAGTGTGGTGTAATTTTTTTGTGAAATAACGCAATATTTTTTGCACGAGACAGAAGTATAGTGCGTGTGAATACAAACGCAAATTTTCGGCTTGCGATTTTAAAAAATTGGCTCAACAAAAAAAGTTAAAATTTGGCCCATAAATGCACCTTGTCGTTTTCGAACGTGCCTTTCCTTCCTGCAAGGCTCATCACATAAGCATATATATTTCAAAATTATAAACCTAAGGCCGTGTTTACATTGAGCTTTTTTTCAGCTGCTCGAGCAGCTGAAAAAAGCACGTGCGTGAAGTTGGCAGACACTTTGGCAGTTGGCAGACACTCGAGCAGCTGGAAAAAAGCTGGAGCAGCTGGAAAAAAGCTGGAGCAGCTGCAAAAATGCGGATAAGTATGGCGGTCACTATAGACTAGCTGCTCCGTTGTCATGACAACGCTGCAGTTCCACCTTTTTTTCAGCTGCTCCAGCTTTTTTTCGCCGTTTCCGGCTTTTTTGCAGCTGCTAGAGCAGCTGAAAAAAAACCGGAAATGGCGAAAAAAAGCTGCAGCTTTTTTTCAGCTGCTCGAGCAGCTGAAAAGAAGCTCGATGTAAACACGGCCTAAGCCTAAGACTCGGCCTAAGCCCAAACTAAGCCAGATAATAACTCTGGGACTAAGCCTAAGCCTAAGCCTAAGCCTAAATCCTAATCTGAGGCATTTTAGTATTTTGGAAAACGCACACGTACACTCACACGTGATGAGCCTTGCAGGAAGGAGAGCTCAATCGTTGTCGAGCGGTCGCAAAATTTGATTTTGAACAAATTGATAGTCAAAATTTAGTCAAATTTATGTTTTTCGAAAATCGTGATTTTAGTGTTTTTCAATATATCAATCATATTCATCAAAAATGATATTTTGCGACCGCTCGATCTCGTTGAGGCGAACAAAATGAGTTATTGATTGTGCAAAAGCTAGTTACTTGCAAAGAGAAATAGCAAGCCGAAATTAAAGGTATGCAAGTATGCAACTGTTAGTAAAGTCCATGCAAGTATAAATTCGTAGCATAAAACTACCAAATAATTTCCAAATGTCCTAACATAAATCAAACTTTTCGTTCTCAAAACCTCCCGGCGCACCCCCTTTTGGTTTTTATGGTCCAGCCGGAAAAATTTTCTGATACATACGTCTCTAATTGACCAAATTTGGCCTAAAAATCTAAAATGTTTCCACATTTTTCTGGGCGCTGCCGCCGCCAGACTCCTGCCATTCTGTGGATTACTATTCCTTATTATCTTTCATCAAAATCTATGCATGTATACACAAGTATAGGGTTAAATGCAGTTGGGGGGGAGAAATAGTGGACCTATTTTTTTGAGTAGAGCACCTTGGGGGAAGCATTTTTGCTTCAAGAACCCCTATTTCATTTTTTGGATTTTCTGAGATACGACCCTCCGAAATCTGAACCCTCAGTGAGGGACGTTTTCGCAATTTTTTTCCGAAGCTCTTGTTTTTTCTGTTTTAATCG
>JASANF010018384.1:0-15265 GCA_030248245.1 Trissonchulus sp. WLG1_4
CGTACAACTGTTCCGGCGCAGTGTCGTATCTATTGATACGAAGCGAAATTTTATGTGATTATACGTACTGCCAGTTTTTACCCAGTTTTTGCTACTCTGCACAGTATTGATTGAAATTTAGAATTTTTTATGTAGTCATTACTATGAGCTGATTTTTGGATACGAAAGAATTCAATATGGCCGACGTCAATTAAATTACCTATTTTTGTTGCATTTGCTATTGTTGGTCAAGTTTATTAGGGTTATTTTTTCCCTACAACTGTTTTTAAAAAAAAATTCAGTTAAAATTCACATGTAAAGAGATTTGATCTAACATGGGCTGATTATAGTTAGTCACGAAGGGTCAATTTTAAAAGACGTCTAGCGGACGATATGAATGACGTACAAACATGACACTTACATCAATCGTCTTGATTTAAGGAGCGCTTTCAAATGAGGGGTCACAAGACCTTGTCACGTGAGCATACCCTGAGATTTATATTTCGGGGTAACCTGAATCGCTATGTAGTCATGTGACCCCTTATTTGAAAGCCCTGCTTGCCAGCAGTCCAATGCTGCTGTTCCTTTGTCTGTCCGGCGTTTTAAAGGCCAGTTATGGCGCCTTTAAAGACATGAAGAAAAAGAACACATATCGTAACTTAGTAATTACGATTTAATTATGATAAAAGTGTTCTATGGTGTGAAAACCTTAAAACCCCCATAACTTTTGTTATGGGGGTCGCAGCCACTTGGGAATTTCACCATTGGAATGGGGTGACAAAGCGCTTTCGATTGATGGGTCACATGACTCCTTTACTGCAAGTTGACGTAGTAATGACCTTGGCGCCCGACAAAAACCGCTATAATTTGGTATATGCTGTTTTATCAGCCATATGAATGGTGAAAATACCATACACCAGGGGTTTCTGAGATCACTGCGAAGACGAAACCTGCTTATTATCATTATCATTATTATTAGGTTAATATATATATTGTAATATATATATTGTAAATATATATTGTAAATATATATTGTAAATATATATTGTAAATATTGTAAATATATATTGTAAATATATATTGTAAATATATATTGTAAATATATTGTAAATATATTGTAAATATATTGTAAATATATTGTAAATATATTGTAAATATTGTAACAAGTCTAGTGCGTCTAGTTTAGACTAGTTCGACCATGTCGTATATATCTAAGTTAAGTCTATTTATGTTACATTAATTAAAAAAAAAATTCAAATTTTTGCCTAAATTTAATTGTTTTGGGATTTGATCTCCCATAGTGTGATCTGTAGTACAATCAGCCCCTTTTATGAAATTTGTCAGGGGCCATAACTTTTCATACGGTAGTGGGAGAATAATAATTTTAACTTCATTTGAGAGGAAATTATTAGAGCTTTCAGACGATGGGTGACATGGCCTTTAACTTGACGTTAAGCTTGTGTCATAATTTAGAATTGGAAATTTAAACGTTTAAACGTGAATGGTATACGTCAAGTTAGGTATCATTCAAAAGCGCCTGCTCTTCTGAGTTGAAAGGCGTCAATTTTATGTCTTTACGTTGACGTTGAGGCAAGTTATGACGGTCTGAATATTTGCTAATTACATGATACTATAGTATCATCATACATTCATCGTAGTAGATGTTCGAGCCCACAAATGTCAGTATGGATTTTTTTTATTTTTTTCAAACCGGTTTAGCGGTTAAACGGTTTATTTTACGAACTGACTTTGAATAGAAAAATTTTTAGCCACGCTGTCGGCTATCTGATAACGTAAAATTGACGTTACCAGGTTGAGCCGATCTTGAGTTATTATCGTAATTATTTTTTAGCAAGAAAGTTTATATAGTATAGTAGGGTAATAAGGTAAATATATTGTAACAAGACTAGTGCGTCTAGTTTAGACTAGTTAGACTAGATCTACAACGTGAAGTCATGCAGTGTTTAACAATAAAACTTGTTTTGGAAAAAGTTTCAAAATTCAAACTTGAGTCAAAGTTGACTTGCAATGCGATTTGATCGTATATGAGGTGATTACAGGTAGTCAACAAAAGGGAAAAAGTCCCGGAGCCATAACTTTTTATACGGTTGTGGTATCGACGTGAAATTTTTTTTAATGGTAGCGTTTGTCAAGAGCTATCGATTGATAGGTCGCACGATGACGTAAAAACCAACCAATGATCCGTATTAATTAATAGTTAAACGCTGATTTAACGTGGCATCCGTCAACGTCAAGTAAGGTGTCATTCGAAAGCGCCTGAAGTTCTTAGCAGAATGCCGTCAATTTCATGTTTCTACGTCAACGTTGAAGCAAGATATAACGGTTTCAATTTTTCCGAACTTTTGGTCAATACACATATGGTGTGAGTAGTCTTTAGTTTAGTAGTAGAATTTTTTCGAACAAAATGTTTTCTAAAAAAGACTTTAGGCTATAACTTTGTCCAGGAACCACGTAAAAGGTTCTAGTTTTCACTGTTGGATAGAGCAGACTATGGGCTTTTATTTGATACCAAAAAAGCTTACGTTAACGCTGACTTATATACCGAAAAATGCAAAATAAAGTTTTAGAATAAAATAACTTTCAGATTTGGACCCATATTGCCGGCTCCATGGTCACTGATGAAGTAAAAACTGTTTTGTGTTAGGATTACAGTTACATGGGTTACTTCATGGGAGCATTTTCTTTGTTATATCAATGGTAACACGGACGTTGCGTGACATTTTAGAAAATTACTAAGTTTACGTAAAAACTATTTCCGCCATAACTTTTTTTAGCTGGATGTTAAAAAGTTCTAGTTTTCGGCATCAGATAGGATATAAGAACAGCTTTCATTTGACACCATGAAAACTATAGGTTACCGCTGAATTATGTGCCGAAAAACGTAAGATTAATTTTGACAATAAAATAACTCCAACTTTATTGACCTGAAACCAGAGAACCGGGCCACGTGCATCATAATGTAAGTTTATTTCATGTTTAGAACATCAAAGCCAGCCCTTCCAAGGTCACGTGACCCTATTATTATAATTATCACTATATTTAGGATAGTTTTAAACATATTAACAAGTCTAGTGGGTCTAGTTTAGACTAGTTTGTCGGTATCCTTAAGGCAACTATATATGCTGTTTGCTTAGCACTGAGTTGTAAAATTTTGGCCAAAAAATTGAAAATCTTAGCATAAACGCAATTATCACACAAGGTGTGATCTGTTTTGTGGGTTCCTTTACGCATAGGTTTTAAAAAGTTCATAAGTTTTGATACCATAGTGATACTAAGACAAGTTTTGCATAATGTTAATTGTTAGCAAATTGTAAGACCTTTCAAATGATGGGTCACTTGACCGGGTGACTTGACGTTAAGCGCGCGTCAATGGTTTCAACTCATTTGTAGTATATCGCTTTTGCACGACCTGTTAATTGAAAGCGGTAGAAATTGTCTTGTTTTACGATGGAGAGTATTTTTATGTTTCTGCGATATTTATGGCAAAAGTTATTTTAGTTATGAATTATGCCTTCGTCGTGTTTGTTATAACTACTAGTCATGTGTATGTGTTTCTGCAGATATATCCCCATATTTAGGGAACGGGTCCGTTTGAGTTTCCCTCGAAATTTGACTTCTTTTTCCAAAAACCTCTTAGAAATTTCCCTACTGAAAAAGTTCGGGCCGAACTTTATCGGAGAGAGAGGGATGTGAAGTATGTGTTACAAATGTGAATAGGCTTTAAAACTAGTTCTATTGTCTTTCTATTCAAAACATTTGAACATACGGTCAACCTATTTACAAAGTGTGAGTAGACTTCGCTATGCCTTTGGCTTAGAGATAATTGGTGTAGCCACGAACTTCACGACGGTCGGTCTGGTTTTTGCCCTGTTGGGTTGCGTTTGTATTGTGTATTGCCCCAAATTGCCTATATCTGCCCCATGCCTTGTTTTCTTTGCCAATAAACCTATTTCTACGGTATTTTCTGTGTTTTCCTGATGTTTTTCTAGTCGTTTGATATTTTACGTACTTTTATGGGGTTTGGGTAGTTTTTGGGGTAGTGAGCGAGCTAAGGCCCTATCTTTTAGCCTAGGACGGAGACACTTCGGTTCGGACTTGGAATCTAGACCCTAAAACCTTCACACATGGTCGAACTAGTCTAAACTAGACGCACTAGACTTGTTACAATATATATTAACCTAATAATAATGATAATAATAATAAGCAGGTTTCGTCTTCGCAGTGATCTCAGAAACCCCTGACGTATGATATTTTCACCATTCATGTGGCTGATAAAACAGCATATACCAAATTATAGCGGTTTTTGTCCGGGCGACAAGGTCATTACTACGTCAACTTGCAGTAAAGGAGTCATGTGACCCATCAATCGAAAGCGCTTTGTCACCCCATTCCAATGGTGAAATTCCCAAGTGGCTGCGACCCCCATAATAAAAGTTACGGGGGTTTTAAGGTTTTCACACCATAGAACACTTTTATCATAATTAAATAGTAATTACTAAATTACGATATGTGTTCTTTTTCTTCATGTCTTTAAAGGCGCCATAACTGGCCTTTAAAACGCTGGACAGACAAACGAACAGCATCATTGGACTGCTGGCAAGCAGGGCTTTCAAATGAGGGGTCACATGACTACATAGCGCTTCAGGTTACCCCGAAATATAAATCTCAGGGTATGCTCACGTGACACGGTCATGTGACCCCTCATTTGAAAGCGCTCCTTAAATCAAGACGATTGATGTAAGTGTCATGTTTGTACGTCATTCATATCGTCCGCTAGACGTCTTTTAAAATTGACCCTTCGTGACTAACTATAATCAGCCCATGTTAGATCAAATCTCTTTTCATGTAAATTTTAACTGAATTTTTTTAAAAAATCAGTAAGATTAACACTCAAGTGTCCTGAAACTTAAGTATGTTGTCAAACTAGTCTAAACTAGACGCACTAGTCTTGTAATTAATAGGATATAAACTATCCTAAGCATAATGCTAAATATAATAATCCAGTTTTTAGTGTACCAAACCCAGTTTCAAATATACCAAACGAAAGCTCATAACCCGCTTATCATTTTTCGGTTAACTCCTAAGCTTAATTCTATTTATGGAAATACAATTAATTTTTGGAACAAGTCCATCCATAGTGTTAAATAAAACAAACAAAATAACTTAAACTGACTTTAACTTACCATTGTCGTAATCCCCGTGGTGTAGTGGTTAGCATCGAGGAGTCTCATCCCTCTGGTCGCTGGTTCGAGTCCAGCCGGGGGTCGTTTTTTCTACTTTTTTAACTTGGGTTTTTTTAGAATAACGAAAGTATTGCATTTCGATCACATACTTGCGTATAGATCTAAGGCACTTCTTCATCAGAAATTTTCTCGAATTTTTTTGTCCTTTTTGTGATCCGCGTATTTGCTTCACGTACATGGATTCCTAACATGCCCGACGCACTAGACTTGTTACATAATATGAACTATACTAAAAATAATGATAATGACAGATTCTTCATCATACTTCTCAATACTTCTCAAAAATGTAGTACAACCTGTGGGAAGCGTGGCACAAGGTGTAATTTTTTGATAAAAAGTGTCTGGGGCTGATTACAGCGGTTTTTGTCCGGGCGCCAAGGTCAAGACTACCGTCACCTTTTAGTAAGGGGGTCATGTGACCCATCAAGCGAAAGCGCTTTATCTCATCAATCGAATAATGAAACTCTCAAGTCGCTACGACCCGCATGACAAAAGTTATGGGACTTTAAAGGAATTCACCCCATAGAACACTTTTATCATAATTAAATCGTAATTACTACATTACGAAAAGTGTTCTTTTTCTTATATCCTTAAAGGCGCCATAACTGGCCTTTAGGAACTCGGACGGACACAAGAACAGCATCATTGGATTGCTGGCGTGCAGGGCTTTCGAAAGAGGGGTCACATGACCACCTGGCACCTCAGACTATCCCGAAATAAATATCTCAGGGTACGCTCACGTGACAGGGTCATGTGACCCCTCATTTTAAAGCGCTCCTTAAATCAAGACGATTGATGTCAGTATCATGTTTGTACGTCATTCCTATCGTCCGCTAGAGGTCTTTTAAACTTAACCCTTCGTGACTAACTAAAATCAGCCCATGTTGGATCAAATCTTTTTAATACATTTCAATTTAAACCAACTTTTTTAAAAAATCAACAAATTTTCACGTATTCAGATGCGCAGGAATTTAAGTTGTCGAACTAGTCTAAACTAGACGCACTAGTCTTGTAATAATATTAATAATAGTATTAATAATAAGAACAGACATTTAAGATACAAAAGGGTTGCCTTTGCTTCGAAACTGGTTGGCAACCCAACAAACAGAACTAGTCAAGTGGCTACAACGGGTTGCTGACCGGTCAGAGGACACTCTATCTATACTAGTCAGAGGAATCTCTATTCTAGGCAATGCACCCTCTATTTGTGTTCAGGAGATTAAATTACCCCTATCCCCTAGGAACATCAAAATCAAGGACCCTTATAATTTGGAGGGTCACGTGACCCGGCCCCCCGTGGGGTCACGGGGTCAATATTGTGCGGGGCACAATCAC
Organism: Trissonchulus sp. WLG1_4; assembly: GCA_030248245.1. Lineage (NCBI taxonomy): Eukaryota > Metazoa > Nematoda > Enoplea > Enoplida > Ironidae > Trissonchulus > Trissonchulus sp. WLG1_4. The sequence continues at coordinate 6,579 of JASANF010018384.1, forward strand.
TCAGTGGGAGAAACCTTCTACCAAAGTTTAGTCCATATCTATGAAGTTGTAGTATTGCCTAAAAAATCACTACCAAAATCGGCCATACGGAGTATATATATACTAATAATGGCAACCGATATATACTAACAGGCATGACACTATGACAGGGTGCAACTAGGGCGTGCAACTGAGGCGGGGGGGAAAATTCAAACTGATATTTTTCCCCGTGAAATCACGTTTTTATAGGTTTTCGCATGCGCTGAGTTCATTTTTAGCACTTTCCAAGCGAAAAACCGTTGATTTATACCTTTTCAAATAAATTCAATTTTTGCCGAAAATTATCGTTTTTCGACATGTTCTGGGGCTAATCATCGAAAATTATGACCAATACGTAATATCAGCCAAAAGTTTGATCGTCATAAAGTAACACATAATAATATATTTAATACAGCTTTGTTTGCAACATTTTTAGCTCAATTATACTAAAAATCTTCATTTTGCCAACTAAAAAAAGAGGCGAAATATGCCTATGTAGTTAAATTGAGCTTACATATTAAAAGTTTTAGTTTCTTTTCGCGTAGACAATAAATTGATTATATTTTTATAGAAAAATAAGCATCATTAGTCGTAAGTAGCGATTTCTAATGAAATCGAATACCATAAATATGCTCAGCATCAAGCCGGTACTGACAGTCTAGTTCGGTTTAAAAGTGCAGTTTTATTTATGATTCCACAGTAGCAAGCATGCAAGGATCCTTTTATTTGATGCAAGCAGCTAAGACTAACCTTTGCTGACCGACCTACTAAGCCTGACGAACGTCTAAGGACAGCCCTTGTCACCCAACTTGAAATGACTATAACTTCGTAAATACTTAGTCGATTGTGATAATTTTACATTCATCATGTTCATGGAGTCAGAGTTTGTTATGTTAGCGTTATCGTTTCTACTAAATACTCGTATTTTTGCGGAAAAAATAGCTGTCTGCCTTTTTACATAGAATTTTTGACAAAGCGGATTTTTCGGCAAAATTGATATTATTTCGAACTTTTAACTTATTTAGATGAAAAAAGCGCAAAAAATTGACCCAAGGACACTAACAAACCTGAAAAATACGTTGTATACAGGAAACCATTGAAGAAAAATCATGGGTGACAAGGGCTGTCCTTAGACGTTCGTCTAAGCCTGAGCCTGAGCACTAAGCCTAAGCACTAAGCCTAAGCCTGAGGCCTAAATGAAAAAATCTGCTAAGAAGCATCAGGAATAACTTTACCACACTAAAAAACCCTAATTAGCTTTATATTTTAAAAAAATTTGCAGCTATAGCCCGGAACTTCTACGAAACGGTACTTGTGCTGTAACGCTTCGATCAGCCTGGTCGTGGTGGCTTCAGAAAAAGTTCTGTAACTTTTCAAAGCCTGAACCGATTTACAAAATTTTTTCAGCATTCAGTAGCTTAGAAGTTGCTCTTTCAATGGTAGTAGCAGGTTTTCATTTGACTCAGTATTTTTGACTAAATCCAATTTTGCGCAAAAAATTTCATGTAAAGTTTAATTTTTGGACAAAGTTTGATTTCCAGCTAAAGCATACATCCTACAAACTTCTAACCTAGCCTATTTGAAAGAGCGTTCAATTTTGACCCCCACTGGGTTTGGGAGACTTAGGGGGACTCCGGATTATTAGTCGAAAAAATGCCGTTTTTCCGACTTATTCGACCCCTAAGGGTTTTAACACCAATAATTTGGGTTAAATGCAGTTGGGGGGGGGGAAATAGTGGACCTATTTTTTTTAGTAGAGCACCTTGGGGGAAGCATTTTTGCTTCAAGAACCCCTATTTCATTTTTTGGATTTTCTGAGATACGACCCCCCGAAATCTGAACCTTCAGTGAGGGACGTTTTCGCAATTTTTTTCCGAAGCTCTTGTTTTTTCCGTTCTAATCGTGTCTAAATGGTGTCAGATTATTGTTTACAATTTTTTAGAATCAAAACAAAGGCTCTTTCACCGGGTTCCTGCCGAAAAATTGGCCAAATTTGCCAGCAACGTCCAATTTTTGACCAAATTCAAACTTGGCCTTAATTTAGGCTTGGGCTTAGGCTTAGGCTTAGGGCTTAGGCTTAGTATGGGGCTTAGGCTTAGGCTTAGGTTCAGGCTTAGGCTTAGGCTTAGGTTCAGGCTTAGGCTTAGGCTCAGGCTTAGGCAATAAAAAAATCGAAATTTTCAGAAAAAGTCCTGCCAGCTTAGCCTAGAGAATCCTGCCAACTAAGCCTAGACGATGCCCTAAAACATCATAACGCACTCAAAACTATCCAAAAACAAAGATAATAGCCATTTTTGGCTTCGAACTTTGGCCTACGTTCACTTCCAAAAACACTGAAAATGCAATTTTAAAGGGGTCATAGCTCAGAAAATTCAAATTTGTGGATAGGGGTTCTATTACAAAAAATGCTTCCCTCAAGGTGCTCTACTCAAAAAAATAGGTCCACTATTTCCCCCCCCCCCAACTGCACTTGATCCAATAATTTCACTTCAGATTTTTATTAAAAAGGGCGACAGCTATTTTGGGGGCTAGAGATCAGATTGGGGGCTTGGCTGACGATGGGGGTTCTATATTTTTATTAAAAGATGGGGTAGGAAGCAAATTAGAATCGAAAATAATTTCCCCCCCCCACGCTTCAGTCTGATTCTATGACATACAATAGGGTTGCCTTTACTTCGCAATTTATATATCGGCAGACGGCAACCTAACAAATTAAAGCGACAGAAATGTAGCGTCATGCCAGCAAAGCAAACGGAAAGTATGTTTAGGACTGACGCTGCTGGAGTGTATATAATCCTACATCCAAGTCCAAGTATTTGTTTTAGGAATATCCGGTATGGTCTCCGCTGCAGTAAGCGCTCGTTTGAGGTTGGTTCTGTATATACTATGTGATAGGTATATATTTGGTAGTATAGTGGTGCGGGGAAAAAAAACCTACGCGTTTTGCGGGGAAAAAAACCCTAGTGCTTCCTGGCCGAACCTCACGACATAGGACCTTTTTGAGTATGCAGGTGGAAAGCGCATCCCAAACTGACTTACCACACCAATTTCTGTGCAGTTTTAAGGCCTGTAGCGTTTTTTATAAAATTTCAAAATTTTGCATGTTGAAAAATTCCAAAGTGACAAAATTTTCCAAATTTTTGACTTGTCATAATTTTTCACAAAAACACTTTTGACCAACGCCGTTTGCATTTTTCAAGAGAGTTACCTTTCCTCTATACTTCTGAAGCTCGAAAACCGTGAAAAACGCTGTGGTTGACCAGTGACTGGTCAAAGTTTGTGCGGGAAAAAAAACCCTATTTCGGGGAAAAAAACCCTACTTTGTTTGGCGGCATTTTTTTGCTAAACTCACCCATTGTTGCTACTAAAGTTAGTTCATCTGGGCTAACAACATGCGTAGAGTTCATTAAAACCGTTTATTCGGCCGCAAAACGTCGTTTTTTTGTCATTTTGGGCCATACCCCGACACCCCTTACGAAACCTGTTTTGATGATGTTTCACCAAAATTTGGCATTTTTTGCAATATTTAGGTTGTAGCTGCTGCGTACCAATTAAATCCCAGAATGATAGACGCGGGCGGTGTTTGTCCGCTGTTTCTCACGTAATAAGCGCAAAAATCTGTTTTTAATGCTTTTAAATACGGAAAAAATGCCTATTTGGGCAGAAGTCATTTCTGCCAAAACGGGTCGATTTTTGAAGAATCATTGTGAGTCACATGGATGTCGCAGAAACGGTTTTTTAGTCCATACTGCAGCCTAAGAGTTGTAGAACACGATGAAATTGTGTTTATATTCCCTGCTAATAGAACAACCAGAAAAAGTGATAGGGTTTTTTTTCCCCGCATTAGGGGTTTTTTTCCCGCATAGGGTTTTTTTTTCCCGGAGGTTTCGAGACTCATTACTCAGAAACGTGAGTGGTTACAATCCATTTTATTAGTGCAACAGTTAGGCGAAAGATGGCCGTTATAACAGCCACGAGCATTAATGGATCCGATTTATGTGGAGCACAGGACGACCCGAAAAGTTGAAAATAGGGTTTTTTTTCCCGCACCACTATACATGTATATATACAAATACACTTTATTTTTGTGCATGCAATGCGAATGTATGTATATACTGAAATTTATGTAATGTTGAGTTGCTCTTCTTTTTTAATCCTTCCGTAGTGATGGCCTATATATATGTAGAAAAAAGTTTTGGCTGTTTTCCTGTCGTGGATTTTTACAAACTGAGGAGAAAACAGACTAAATCGGCTATTGCTCAATCAAAGATGTCGGGTAGGTATAATGTTGTCATATATTGGCAAAGGCTTTAGTGGGAATGTTTCCGATAGTACGTTCCCCCGTATATACGTTATATTACACTGTCGTATGGTGCTATCTCCCATTGTCTGATGCTACTTACAGTGTGAAAAAATAGAAAGAACTCGTGTCATCAAGCAATATGGTAACTGCTTATAATATATTATGTACGAAGGACACTATTTTCAGAAAACCCAAAACGCAGCGGGGAAAGCGTCATCTTGAAGAAAGAGCTCCGAAGTTAATTGAAAACACCAAAAAGGCCATTTTTGTTCGTGGTGGGCACACAAGTGAAACTGTAACGCAGTGTTTAAGAGATCTCGTAAGTTTTAACCACTTGCGTTTTGAGTCTTTTGGTAGCCAAAAAAACTCTGCATGTGGGGATTGAGTCACCTTGCATTCTGTAGTTCTCTATTTAGAAGACAAAACGACAATCTGAAAACGTACATATCTATATTTTCTGACCAGACACTGTTAGATAGAGTTCGTCAAATGTCACGAAACTGTTGTGTACATAAACACATCTTTATTAAATTTTGTCATCACCATCATCTGGAATGCACCGAGCCGTCATGCTCCGTCGTTTTGCTGCTTTCGCAACGGCTAAAACGCTGTAAGAAGTCAAGCCGTCTTGTCTCAGACAAAATTATATATGTGTTTTGAGGCTTGAGAGGGGGCGGGGTTACTTATGGTCCTACCTTGCACCTCTCATCGAAAACCTAGGTTAAAATAACTTGAATCTTATGGAATAGTCTTCTTTGCTAGCATACATGTAACCCCACCCCCCTCCCCCCATCCAAAAATACCCTAAATTTTGCAAAATTTTTATTCGGCAAAAAGTGAAAACCTAGGTTAAAAATAACTTGGAATCTTAGTGGCTCGGAAATAGTGGCTTCTTTGCTAGTAACAAGGTAGTAGAAAGATATGGCCAATGTTCCCATGTCTGGGAAAGTGGGAAGTCTATTTTTGTATTGTTCCCTGTTGGATCCCAATTTTATATCCTACTGGCACCGAATTTCGGGTAAAGGTCTTTACCTCATTTTCCTCAGCTTTCCCCAAATTTGTGTTTGGCCGTAAAAATTGGAAAGGCGCCGGCACAAGCAGGGCACCCCATCCAAAGAGCAAAATGGCATTGATGTGGCAACTCAGCTACTTTAGTATCAGTTTTCAATAATCTGTTAGCTGTTTTTTGTTGTATTTGCAGCGACAATTTTTTTTGTTTCAGTATCTCTTCAAAAAGCCGGATGCTGTATTTTTGAAACGGTGAGTTTCGGCGTCCCTTTTTATACGTACGTATATGAATCTAACGCAGATCTAATTTTTGTGCTGGTGACAAAGAGATTCTATAGTTCATTTTCTTGCATTCTATAAGTACGAGACAAATTTCATTTCTATAGTATTCAAGCTTATTGAAGACAATATCGTAGTTTTGTTTTGCTTACACACGAGTCAGTCGTCAGTGCTACTGTAGACACACACGGACATATATAAATATAACGAGGTCAGAATTTTTGGTGATTCTACGTTGCGTATGTATGTGTACTGTCTTTTTGTGGCGTTTTGCCCAGTATAGAACAGGGCTCTTTTACTGTGTAATTTTTCCTAGTTTTCACTGGAATTGCTGTTTTTTATGTAAAAGCTATTTTTAATAACTATTTCAGCTTTACTTTATTTTTTAGCAAAAATCCGTTTCACGTCTTTGATGACGAAACTGGCTTGGAAAGATTTTGTGAAAAATATGATACATCTTTATTTTTGTTCGGATCACATTCCAAGAAACGACCACATAATCTGGTTATCGGTATGACAGTAACATTAGATTCAAGTATTATTGCTACTACTATTTCTTAGTAAACTATTTATAAGTAATGATTGACTTATGTGGATACTGGATATAAATGAAATTGTTATTTCTGAAATAGTTTGTGTGATAATAGTTTGAAACAATATTTGGCGTAGATAATACAATGAGAAACAAATTATTAACCATTTTTCATAAATCAATGTTGGCTTTATATAATGGAAACATTGTTGCGATTAAAAAATTCAGTTTTTTTGCCTTTTTTCAGGTCGCCTGTATGATTTTCATATTCTCGACATGATTGAGCTAGGAATTGAAAATTTTCAGTCACTTCATAATTTCAAGGTACATTGTTTAGTGTGTGATACTATGATCTTTTACATAAATTTGATCGCAGCCCAACGTACTATGTCTTTTTGTGTCGAAACTGGTGTTTGATCTGACAGTTGAGACTGTATTACTTTAGAGCTCTGTATTACTGTGTTGTGACAAAAATCAGTATCAGTAAAGTACACTGGTGCGGAATCGTGTTAACATCGTGGTCTTATCTGGACTGGTTGTACCGAAATTGTGATTGTGCTTGTAGTCTTGTACCCATTGTATATTTAGTTACCTGTATTATAGTAATTACTTTACTTAATTAATTATAACTTTACGTTAATAGTTAGTTTTAATCTTCACCATTGAATGTTTTAGTATTTTTATTTTTTTTAGAATACCAAATTCTCAACGTCGTCTAAGCCATTGCTTTTGTTCTCAGGGGCTCCCTTCCAGACAGATTCGACGCTTAGTAGACTGAAAAATTTGTTCACTGGTAATGTTGATTTTTCATATCGTGTTTGCACCTTCCGCAGGTTGACACAAAATTAAGGAGATAATTGTTTATTACCAAGAGCAAGTCTTGCTTATTTTTATGTGTATATGTGTTTGTAGCAGAATGGCGTAAGCCGAAGCAGAACTAAAATGCAGCCTTACTTTTCAAGAGTTCTGCTAAAGCTAAACATCAGCATAATAAGTTTTTTATTTCTACATTTTCTCGAGCTATGATCTTAAGAATTATTTGTTTTTAAAATTTTTCAGTAATGTTGTATTTTATAATTTTTCAGACTTTTTCCGTGGTCCTACGGTGGAGAAGCTGCGCCTTCAGGGTCTGGAACACGTGATGTCATTCACTGCGCTCAGTAGTACCTCAATTGTACTCAGAATATACAAGTATGTTTACATTATAATGGAATTTGCGTTGCTGTGATTTATGTAAGTATATTTTACTGTGTTTGAGCAATGGGTTTTGCAGGTCGAGTTAGTTTTTTGCTAAAAAAACACACAAAAAGACATAGTACGTTGGGCTGCGATCAAATTTATGTAAAAGATCATAGTATCACACACTAAACAATGTACCTTGAAATTATGAAGTGACTGAAAATTTTCAATTCCTAGCTCAATCATGTCGAGAATATGAAAATCATACAGGCGACCTGAAAAAAGGCAAAAAAACTGAATTTTTTAATCGCAACAATGTTTCCATTATATAAAGCCAACATTGATTTATGAAAAATGGTTAATAATTTGTTTCTCATTGTATTATCTACGCCAAATATTGTTTCAAACTATTATCACACAAACTATTTCAGAAATAACAATTTCATTTATATCCAGTATCCACATAAGTCAATCATTACTTATAAATAGTTTACTAAGAAATAGTAGTAGCAATAATACTTGAATCTAATGTTACTGTCATACCGATAACCAGATTATGTGGTCGTTTCTTGGAATGTGATCCGAACAAAAATAAAGATGTATCATATTTTTCACAAAATCTTTCCAAGCCAGTTTCGTCATCAAAGACGTGAAACGGATTTTTGCTAAAAAAATAAAGTTCCAGTGAAAACTAGGAAAAATTACACAGTAAAAGAGTCCTGTTCTATACTGGGCAAAACGCCACAAAAAGACAGTACACATACATAGGCAACGTAGAATCACCAAAAATTCTGACCTCGTTATATTTATATATGTCCGTGTGTGTCTACAGTAGCACTGACGACTGACTCGTGTGTAAGCAAAACAAAACTACGATATTGTCTTCAATAACCTTAAATACTATAGAAATGAAATTTGTCTCGTACTTATAGAATGCAAGAAAATGAACAACTATAGAATCTCTTTGCCACCGGCACAAAAATTAGATCTGCGTCAGATTCATATACGTACGTATAAAAAGAGACGCCGAAACTCACCGCTTCAAAAATACAGCATCCGGCTTTTTGAAGAGATACTGAAACAAAAAAATTGTCGCTGCAAATACAACAAAAACAGCTAACAGATTATTGAAAACTGATACTAAAGTAGCTGAGTTGCCACATCAATGGCATTTTGCTCTTTGGATAGGGGTGCCCTGCTTGTGCCGACGCCTTTCCAATTTTTACGGCCAAGCCCAAATTTGGGGAAAGTTGAGGAAAATGAGGTAAAGACCTTTACCCGAAATTCGGTGCCAGTAGGATATAAAATTGGGGTCCAACAGGGAGCAATACAAAAATAGACTTCCCACTTTCCCAGACATGGGAACAT
>JASANF010018385.1:0-19779 GCA_030248245.1 Trissonchulus sp. WLG1_4
GTCAAGCTTAATCTGTCCTTTAGCTGAGGTAGAGGTGTTTGAGGGTATTATATGTGAATACAAGCAAAATTGAATAACGTTGATTTTTGACCTGGACAGCTCCCTTTTTGACCAAGACTAAGACCTAGAAATTTTGCAAAGTATCAATATGAACTTTCCACTAGAACTTTTTATAAACAAAAGTCTGGCGTGGCAATTCGACAGAAAATTCTGTATATTTTGTTAAAACGTGTGCGTATACTTACGTATATGTCCTGAATACTGTACATAAGTCGCTAATACATTTACGTATTTTACCATCGTTTACCAAAACTTGGAAGTTTTGGTTAGCGTTGTACCAAACTGTTCGTTTTGGTAGAGCGCATACCAAAACTAGGGAGTTTTGTTAAGCGTTGTACCAAAACTAGAGTTTTGGTACAAATTTGCTCAAAACTCCGCTGCCCTTAGATTTGAGTAATAGTGATGGTACGAGCCTTCAAATTAGTTTAATTTTTTAGTTATAGTTTTGGTAGGAGTTCAATTTTAGTTAAGTTTTAGTTATGGTTTTGGTACAACGTCGGATTTTAGTTTAGTTTTAGTTATAGTTTTGGTATAACTGCTGAAAATTAGTTTTTACAACTAGTTTTAGTTTTAGGTATACTTTCTAGTCCAATTTCAATGAGGTAGTTAGATGACCACGCAGGTTGGGTGTCAAAACAGCTGTTACACCCTAAGTAAAGTATTCAGTAATTGCAAACCTGCCTACTTCATCAATTGTCAAAATTCGACAACCGTTCAGAAACTTTTAGCTGCTTCCCCCCAGTGACACCACTTTGGCTTCATTGAAGCAGAAGCTGGCTTCAGTGGATGTTATTTCTTATCTGATGCATTTTCAACGACGAACATTTTCGATGACGAACATTTTCAACGACAAACCCTTTCTATTGACGAACATTTCGCTTCGATAAATCGGGACCCGATCTGCACTGCACTTCAGGATACAGCTACAGTAGTCTCATGCATGAAGCTGTTACGCTCACACAGTTGAGTTGACTCTATTTAGTAGAGCCTAGTTTTAGTCACGGTCCTACAAAGATTACAATATTCACATGTGCTATTTGTGGTCAACTCTGATCTGCTGCTTGTTACTGATCGCCTTACAGATTTATAACTTGTTCCTTTTCAAGTCAACTGCTTTATCTTGATTTGTGAATGGAAGACGATGAATTGTCAGAAAGAGAATTTACGGAAAACTTACTGTGAGCATTTGGAGTGTGATACAAATTTGTCCGTTTAAGAAGTTGGTTTGTTCAAGCATAGCTACTTACATACCGTCGGACAGTAGGACTGTGGGAAAAATTGTCGGAGCGATTTTTAGCTGTTTATTTTTTGTAGACATTGACAACTGATCAAAAAATAACTGTGCATAAAATATGATATAACGTATGTACTTTTAATATTTCCTTACTGATTGCTTTTTGATCATTGCTTTACTGAATACGGTTGCTAAACACGAAGCATCTTGCTAACAATAACATTTTTTAACTTTTAAATTTATTTTTAAATCGAATGTGATTGAAAATTGATCATAATAATTAATAGCTACAGCAGATTATAACTAAAGAGCAAAAAAATTGCAACGTCACAATTTCGAAGTTGTTGCACCACTTTTTTGTACATGCTTGTTTGTTCTCTGTAGTTACATCTTGCAACTATTAGTTTGTCAATACAGTACCGATCAGAATTAACTACCTATGATGCTGCAGTCAGCGTCACTGATCGAGCAAGAGCGGCACTGACTGCAGTCACTGCATTGACGTCACAGGTCCAATAAATTGGACATGTTTACTGAATTTCAATTAGTGACTCCGGAATCAGAGTCAGTGACTCCGGAATCACGCTCACATTAGTCACTACCTAGACAGCCCAACCAGTTTGTTAGTACTAGGTTTGGCTGCAAGCCAGTCTACCTACATACCTGACTATAAATGCATACAATTTCAAACATTATTTACAGCAACATATGTTGTATTATCATCATAGCGATATGAAATAAGTACAGCTAAAATTTATAAACAAGCAAAGCGAAAGCGAATTTTATAAACAGCGAAAGCTTTTAGCGTAAATTCAAACTAAATAATTCAAACTGTAATTTTTTTCGACAACAAGCACAAGAATTGACATTGCTTCGGCATTGACTAATAGCTACAAAATAAAAAATTAAAATAAAACATACTGATACTGTATGTGAATTCTGAATACTTTAATAATTTTTTCAATACATTATTGCAAAACATAAATAATGATCATATGCTAAAAGATTGTAAGGCCGCCAGTTTCTGGCAGCAACATATACGTACCTACACAAGCTATTAAGAAACTGGTTGGCTGTGTGGGCAGTGACTAATATGAGCGCGATTCCGGAGTCACTGACTCTGACTCCGGAGTCACTCATTGAAATTCAGTAAACATGTTCAATTTATTGGACCTGTGACGTCAATGCAGTGACTGCAGTCAGTGCCGCTCTTGCCCAATCAGTGACGCTGACTGCAGCATCGTAGGTAGTTAATTCTGATCGGTACTGTAGGTAAATCTTGAAACGCGTAAAAAATAAAAAAACTAATCGATCCATGTTATGACCACACATCTACCGTATAACCTCGAATAAATTCCCAGTCTTGAATAAAGTCCCTGTCTTGAATGAAGCCCCCGGACCTTCACTAAAAAATAAAACTCTCGCCCTGAATAAAGCCCACGCCTTGGATAAAGCCCCCGTTTGGACCTTTACAAACCATAATGCCCCGGGTCTTTATTTGAGGTAATACGGTATTCTTGTTTCAGGTCAGAGGCCATCAAGCGGTCCCCCATTCCCCACTCTGACCTCACACGAACGGTCAGTGTGAGCTCAGCCAAGTCCCTTCTAGCCGAAGAGGAGCGTGGGAACTGGGGCAAACACATCGAGTTCGTGCTGGCCTGTGTGGGATATGCCGTGGGACTGGGAAACATATGGCGATTCCCATACATCACTTATGAGAATGGCGGAGGTGAGACATGGGGCCTTATCCAAAATTGGATGTAACGCGTTAGATTTAAATTAATTTTGCTAATAACACAGCACAAATACAAAATAGCCGGCTGAAATTTCGCTCTACATGGCTTACATACAGTATCTCGGTGCGTGCCAAGTTTCAGCAAATTAGGTACGTGTAACTGACATTGCGTTAAATAAAGTTAAATCTAATCCGATAAATCTAACTTTGGATAAGAAGACCCATGGTTGTACATACTGTACTGTATACATAATATGGAATGGTTTCGGAATAAAATTTAAGTGCTGCTTTCGGAATAAGTTAATGCTGACATATATTTTCTTTTTTAGTTGTATATCTTCTTAAATTTGGACTAAAAGTATTACTACTTTAGTACTTTTAGTCCCGTTTAATCTTGTAAAGGAGTGAGTCCCAAATTCACGTTGACCAACTACAGGAACAGGCGTATAGGTATACACATGTATATTTGTAGGACTTTGCTGTGAAAACTTTGCTGCTAGGTGTCTAGCTACATATTTTGGTATAGTGACACTAGACAGGAATCAGGATTAATACCTAAAATGTCTTTCAACGAAAAAAGTAGTAAATGTAATAGTCTGTGGTATAAATGTTAATTAATGTCTATGTAAATTGTAGTCAACACTCAACATGCGAATTTTCTTTAGTTATCGAACGCAATCAAGTCACTAAAGCTGGACAACGTTGCGTTCATATCCGGGTAGGCGGTATTCTGTTTTAGGCGCGTTTTTGATCCCATATTTTTGTGCCCTAATTTTGGCGGGATTGCCCATATTTTTTATGGAACTGGCCCTTGGGCAATACGTCAGCCTGGGCCCGTGCAGTCTGTTCAAACGACTCATGCCTGCCTTGCAAGGTACTGCTGGGCCCGATTTATCGAAACAACAAATGTTCGTCGTTGAAAATGTTCGTCATTGAAAAAGCAAATGTTCGTCGTTGAAAAACAAATGTTCGTCGTTGAAAAACAAATGTTCGTCGTTGAAAAACAAATGTTCGTCGTTGAAAAACAAATGTTCGTCGTTGAAAGTTCGTCGTTGAAATTGTTCGTCGTTGAAAAATTTTTCAACGACGAGCTTTGGTTTTTTAGAACATTATTATGTTGTAAAAGACAAAAGCTCGTCGTTGAAAAAATTTTCAACGACGAAAATTTCAACGGAGCTCAAGACATCCGTTGAAATGTTCGCCGTTGAAAATTTTTCAACGACGAACATTTCAACGGAGCTCAAGACATCCGTTGAAATGTTCGCCGTTGAAAATTTTTCAACGACGAACATTTGTTTTTCAACGACGAACATTTGTTTTTTCAACGACGAACATTTTCAACGACGAACATTTGATTTTTCAACGACGAACATTTGTTTTTCAACGACGAACATTTGTTTTTCAACGACGAACATTTGTTTTTCAACGACGAACATTTGTCCTATAATTACGTGTTATGTTCGTCGTTGAAAATGTTTCGATCAATCCAAAATTTTCAACGACGAACATTTTCAACGACGAACATTTTCAACGACGAACATTTTGCTTCGATAAATCGGGCCCTGAATAGCGCACTGATTACCTTGATTTGGTTACATGTATGTATGATAAGCCTCCAGTAAATAGGCAATAGCTTTGGTTTCAGTTTTTTCGCCATGACTAGAATGTGTGCAAATGTGAAGCAAATTGGAGAACGTACAATTGTCGTTGATACATGTAGTAACCTTCCACTTTCAAAGAGCCAAAAAGAATGTTGCGAAACTGGTTGGATGTTAACGTCCTTGCAGTTTAGTTGGGTAGATTCTACAGTACAGCTCAAAATTAACATCATATGACTCCGGAGTCAAAATCACTGACTTCATTTTGGAGTCACTGACTGCAGTCAACCTATTGACGTCACAGGTCCACTTTACTTTCGGTAGTTTTAAAATTCATTAACTGACTCCGGAGTCAGAGTCAGTGACTGCGGAATCAGCATCACGTTAGTCATCACTATATTTTATATGGCTTAAAAACTTTGCTTTCACATGTGTATGCGTGTAGCATATTTTGTGATAGTGATGACTAAGGTGATGCTGATTCCGCAGTCACTGACTCTGACACCGGAGTCAGTTAATAAAAGTCAAAACTACCTGAAGTAACATTGAACCTGTGACGTCAATAGTTTGACTGCAGTCAGTGACTGCAAACTGAAGTCAGTGACGCTGACTCCGGAATCCTATGATGTTAATTCTGAGCTGTACTGTAGGGATGCTATTTAGTAAGTTAAATTCTTGTTTCAAGAAGACTTTTTAGAAAAACGATGGTTCAGGAACAGTTATTGCCACATTGTTTTAGGAATCGGCGTTGGTATGATAGTGATCTCATATTTGGTCTGCATCTACTACAATTTCATTGTGGGCTGGATTCTATACTATTTCTTTGCCTCCATTATTTCACTCTACAAGGCCAACCGGCTAGAATGGCAATATTGTGATCTGATAAATGGATGGAATAGCGTTAGTAGGTTTATTATTTGCGCCAGTGTCTCATTCTTTTCATAAAAAAAAGACAGCCTTTAACAGCGATTTCAAATATGGGATGAATGACTTGTGTATAAGATGGAACTGCGTATGGAAGTTTCCCGATATGAGGCGTATTGATATGGCACAGCAGTCTATACAGAATACTATCTATTATCTAAATATGTTTGTGAATAGATCACATGCGCTGGTCAAAAATGCTGAGCCCTATAACCAAGGTCTTATTACCTACAGTACTGTGCAAAAAAAGTTCCCTGTTCGTAGACTTACGACGAGCTTCATCCGTCGCAAATAATGACTAAGGTTGGGCGGAAAGTGACGAACAAAATTTTTGTAAAGATGCTCCCAAACACATTTTTAATGTAGAAAATGAAAAATTTATATTTTTCTGTTCGTCACTTTCCGGCCATCGTTCGTCACTTTTCGCCAAATTTGGTCACTTTTCGCGAAGGATGAAGTTCGTCGTAAGCCGACGAACAATGAACTTTTCTACGCACAGTACCGTAGCAACGATTGACTGCTGTAATGACTTCGGATTGGTTCGCTGACAATTTGCACGTCCAGTATTCGTAGCACTCGTATAATAGCACTAATATATTTACACTTGTATAACTCCTTGGCCGATGTCCCCTATGCTACAAATGAGCCGTACAAGTTCTTCTGCACGCTCCAGCGTGCGTACAAGTACTTGTACGCACGCTAAATACGTAAAGCCTAAGAAACCCGGGAATCGAACCATCGCCATAAAAACAAACAAATTATAATTCAAGACATCTTACCTACTGAGCCACCACTGCTCACACTCACTTAAGGGGGTAATTGCGTTTTTAGGTGTTTTTTTGAAAAGCCGTAGCTCAGCGTTTACAAATTCAAATCACAAGCGGTCTTTTGCATTAGGTAGAACAATATCTTTCCTAAATGTATGCCGTGCATTAAAATTTAACCTGTGATTTTGTTTCCAGTATAAGCGACTAAAGAAAGGTCCTTTCCAAAATATTACATTTTTTTACAAAAAGTTTGCGCCACAGCTCTGAATCATACAATTACCTGTTGGGGCTGAAAGTTGGTAAGGTTTTTGACATGTTTAAAATCCCCAGGCATGTCCCCCACTTTTTTAATAACTAGGCAATTTACTGAGAAAATAGCTGAAAAGCAAACGCACCGAAAATTTAAGATATTTTCTTGTAATTACAACCCTCTAAAAATGTCCACAGGTGAAATTTCGAAAAAGTGAGAGACATGCCTGGGGATTTTGACCTTTACAGTACTGTCCCAAAAATTTATGCTCAGGCGTCACTTATAACTTGAGTACTGGTGGCGCAAAGTTTACATAGAATTCACAAAAACCACGGAAACGCAACTACCACCTTAACTAAAAATTGTCTAATCAAGAAAATTGTGCACATGTAATTATAGTGCTGAAGCTTAGCATTGTAATGAATGTATATATCTGTGACATAAAATAACAAACAAGGCATTTAGCCTTACTATCGGTATGTAGCTTGATAGAATCATGCAGTAATTTCTTACGTAAATAACCGTTACCGTTTTTTGCACAAACTTTGCACTCCATTTAGCAATATCAACCGATGGAGCTGTGGCCTAGTGGTTAAGGCGTCTGACTACAGATCAGAAGTGCTTCGGTTTGATTCCCAACAGCTTTGAATTTTTTGCAATTTTTATAATTTAATTTTTAAGTCATATTTAGATTATAAGTCGTCATACAAGTACTGTATAGCACGATCGAGCCTGTTTTCATACATCTGAATGCGCGCGTGCAGGGAAACCCTCGGGCGTAGCACTCGTGCGCTTCGCGCACTTGTGCCACGCACTCGGCGTTTTCCTTGCACAGCGTGCGTACAAATACATGAGAGCACGCTTGACCGTGCTACAAAGTATACTTGTCCGCTTATTGGCCGCTGTGCATGAGTTATACAGAGGCTACTTTTTATCATAGGCAGCTTTGGCAATTTAAGAATAGTAATCAGTCAGACTTATTTGCCGTTATTGAATGAATGAGTTTGTTGTTTCTTGTTTTGACCTTTGACTTTTGCTTTGTACCATGCTGTCATAGTCTGTTGGGATAATCATTATGTATGTATATTGTGTACTTTTAGATTGCTTCACGTCAGCGCAACAACTTGATTGTGCAAAACTATACGGCAACAATTCTGTCTTTTACAATTTCACCTGCTACCTCAATACCACAGCACTGCAGGTCAACATAACCACCAACAGTACAAATCATACATTCCTGCCGCAAAAGCAGTTCACTGCCACAACCGTCAGACGATTCGCTACTTATGAATATTTCGAGCAAGTTTTTTTGCAATACTTTTTTTAATAAGACCTGGGATTTTTCTTTTTACGAGTTTTCTATCCTTGCAAGTAAACGATAATAAAATTTCTGGACATTTGACCGCCTTTAACGTCTTAGTGTCGAAAATTAGTATACTTTACATGCTTACAGAGCTTTTTGTCTCAAAAAGCTTGTTCTGCAATTTTTTGCATGAATAGCTCGATTCGACAGCATTTAGTTTTAAGAAAAATTTTACGCCCTAATATTTTTGACCCAAAATACATAAATTTACAATAAAATCCTAGCAATCTCCACAGTAACATTTAGCATGTTTTTGTAGCTAACATCTTCCAATAGTTTTTCGGCGTGGTCGAAAACGTGTGCACGCTTTGGCTAAATGGTCTATGTGTATGTGGTTTTACTTTATAATATTGCCTTATCTTGACCAACGTCTTGAATGTAGCTAAAGGTTTAGAACTAACTTAATGTTTTGTCACTCGTTTCATTTAGTCGCTACGTGTTGAATCGGTCGCCTGAAGTGGGTATATTTGGTCGTTTCAATGGACGGGCGTTTAGTGCTTTATTTGGGGCGTGGATTCTTGTGTTTCTGTGTCTTATGAAGGGTGTCAAGGGTACTGGTAAGGTTCGCGAAAAATTATAAATTGAGTGGCCTGTGTTATTAGTTGTTTCAGTATAAAACCAGCTAAAATGTAAGAACTGAAGAATTGCTCATTACTTGTCCGTCTTTATGATTTGTATTTTATTTCTATGTTTCATACATATTTATGACTGCTACATTTTTCTATAAGCCACTCTAGAAAATCGTTGACCTCATTGACCTGAACTTGTTCTTCATACTTACAAGCTACGGGTCGGATTGTAGTTAAAACCCAGAGTGCAGTCTACATTAGACAGCACTAAGTATAATAGATCATTAAAATCTAGTAGGCGAATCCTATCTTATTCAAAAAGCAGACAAAATATAAGTAAATAAATAATTGAATTGCCGAAAGTAACTTTGGTATAAGCCAACGTTCCCATTTCTTCAAAAACTGTAACAGATGAGTGTTTCTGTGCAAATGTTTTATGTGAAAATCTAATAAAAGTTTTCAAAATGAAGAAATTTGGATGCGAATGCTAAGTAGACAAAAAATTTTTTTGTTGTCTTACACGTGCATGTAGCCCCAGGCGGAAGGCGGATGTAACAAACTGGAACCAATGCTTTTGCCAATTTCTCACTAAGGGCTCACAAAAATTCAATTTCACGTATAAATCATAGGTGCACAAAAATTTTTTTGTGGTCACGAAAAATGTTTGTTAATACTGACGAAGCTAATTTTTCTATGATTCCATAGCCTAGCGTCATATCTCAACCTTTATGATTTGCTTTTGTTGAATTTTTGACCATGGTCTGAGCACTGAGCAGTGACGCCGATTGTAAAATCACTCAAATTTGGCGGGGCCAAAAACGTCCATGATTTCACCTTTCACTCTATTTTATATTTTAAACATAGGTATCAAAAATCCGGATGATACGATTTTGCGCATACTAGTTTCAGCTTGACTGACTTGATATGGTTTGTGCTAGAACTGTCCAAATGAGGTCTACTTTTAGTCTTTTTTGCGCACTTATGCAAATGTAAATACACTGACAAATGCACTGAACCAAAAGTGCACATTCAAGCTTAATTGTTCTAATCTGAGATAGAGGAGCCTTGAGCCTTGAGCCCATAACATATGTGAAAATAAGCAAAATTGGAGAACTTTTATTTTTGACTATTTTTGTTTTTTAATGGCAGATAATCTACTTTACCGCTCTGTTTCCGTACGTCGTCTTGATCGCCTTGCTCGGTTTTGGCGCGACGCTCGACGGCGCAAAAGAAGGCGTCGACTTTTATATTAAAGCCAATTTCACGAAACTCCGCGAATTTAAAGTTGGTATTATTTTCTTAAAAGTTATTCGTATACTTCGGAGTATAAAGACAATATATCAAAAGATATATCATTCAATAGGAATGGAGAGACATACATACCTTAGCAGCGATTAATTGAATATTACTCATCAACACTGCGAAACAATGTTGTATATAATTTGACAAATGTATCGTATTAAGCAATGAACAGACATCAAAATATGTTTTTTCTCGATTTTTGGAGCAGAAAAATGAGGTTTTTGTGCCAACAAGCAATAAGGGATCTTACAGGATTAAAAACCTTACAGCGAAATCACAAAATTTAATTTTAGAAAAAGATACATTTTCGAGTATGAATTTAAGTTTGTGGAAACATGTTCGTTGAATAGCAACAGCTGAAACACTCTGGCTTTATTCCGAACAGGTG
This sequence comes from Trissonchulus sp. WLG1_4, assembly GCA_030248245.1. Taxonomy (NCBI): domain Eukaryota; kingdom Metazoa; phylum Nematoda; class Enoplea; order Enoplida; family Ironidae; genus Trissonchulus; species Trissonchulus sp. WLG1_4. Next base: position 10,191 of record JASANF010018385.1, read on the forward strand.
AAATAGAGCAGGGTATTGCCTAAAAGTGCTATCTATAATTTTGTGTATTTGTATGTATATGTGTTAATGTGTTTTTTATTTTTTTACTTTAGGTATGGAAGGACGCATTCAGCCAGATATTCTACTCGGTCGGTGTTGGCTTTGGTACACTGATCACTATGGCCAGTTACAACAAGTACAACAACAATTGCATGAGGTCCTGTCCTGTTACTGCGGTGTAGTGTATAACTTCGAACCCCATAAAGTGTATTTTAGCTAAAAGAACTCCTATTAACCATTAAAGTTGAAGCACTGAAAAGGGTTTAGAGATTCGGTATATTTAATGTTGCAAGTATTGGAAAACGTAGATGTTTTATGCAAGAAATGCAAACAAAACTTACGCAATATACCTAAACTAGCGCCATTTTTTGCACATGAAGCCTGTCTGTAACACTGGAATAAACTGCAATATTTGTCCCAGTTTGATGGGGGCATTTTCTCTGGAACACAAATATAGTTGAGCAGGTCTTAAGTTTGCTTAAATAGGCATGACTGTCGTCATTGCGATGGGGATAGTTCCTATCCTTAGTAGCTGCGTAAGGACAAAGTAGGTATAACTTGTATCTGAGGAACAGAGAAAAGTCCATGGGTATAAGGAGACTGCGGAAGTAGGTATGACTCAGTCGTTAAGAACTTCTATGAGCCTAGCTTTAAAGATCTTGTGTATATTTTCAGGGACGCAATGATCGTTGGCTTGACCAACTGCATGACGAGTTTCTTTTCTGGCTTTGTCATTTTTTCCTTCCTTGGCTTCATGGCGCACAAAAGTGATCGCAAAGTCAGCGAAGTTGTTCAAGACGGTAACCTTGAAGGATCAACTAAAGCCCAGTTCATACTTGTCTTAATCCTTATCCCTATCGTTTCGTCCTTGACTGATTTCAGAAAAACTACATAGCCAAATAAGCCATGTTTTGGCACCTCGATATTTGAGGTCACTTCTATACCTACCTACCGTATACATATGATTCGCTCGAATGCATTTGTTGATTTTTCAAAGCAGCAGACAAAACACTGCCTTTATCCCTGTCCTGTGTTCTCAAGGACAATTATAAACCGAGGATTAATGCTATTAAGAGTACATAATCGGATGCTATTATGTTCTCTTGATGCTACCAACAATAAGTTGTCAATTGAGCCTACATAGATGAACATAACTGCGTTTTCAGTTTCTGCAGCGGCAATTCACATCAGATGACTTACTTACTATCCGTAGGAACAGATCAAAAATCGCAATAAGCGGACGTAGTTGATGCTTGACGTGATGTTTAAGAGCTAAGACTAATTTTAGAAAAAAAAGAAAAAAAAATAGGAAAAAATTCCAAATTTTTACGGAAATTGTTTATACTTAAAAGTTGTCGAAATCGTCAGTAAACAAGAATGTGACAACTTTTTTGCAATCTGCCTAAGTGCTTCGTGTCAAGCTTGATACAAAAATGCTGCAAAAACAAAACAGCTGAAATCCACAGGAACAATACATGCTATTTCGTTTTAGCGAAAATGTAGTTAAAATACTTCTATTGTGTTACTGTTTTATGGGTTGTATTCTAGGCACTGGTTTGACGTTCGTGGCCTACCCAGAGGCTTTTGCCCAGCTGGCGGGTAGTTTATCAGTGACTTGGGCGGCGGTTTTATCTACGGCTTTTTTCTTCATGCTTTTGCTTCTTGGGTTGGACAGTCAGGTGTGTCTAATTGTGCGGCCGCCTCAGCGGCCGTGCATACTAATTCCAGTCAATGCACTGAAACTAAAAATGCATGTTAGTCATGCGAAGTTTTAGTGCATTAAACTGAAGCCTGCTGCACTGACCAAGTGCAGCTACCACATACTTGCTGTGTGTGCAGCGCACAGCGCGTGCGTGCGTGTGTGTTTGTATGGTGTGTGTGTGTGTATGTGTGCGTGCGTGCGTCGATGCGTAGCTCAGACTGACGATCGATATTACCCGATGACGATCGACCCGAAAGGGTAAAATAATACTCACTGTCGTCCTGTGAAAAATTATACGCTCGTCCACAAAATGCTTGTTTTGCCGATTCTGTTCAAAAACTTTCGGCCTTAGAAGGTTCATACTTTCAGTCATTTATCCGTCAACAACTGTGAACGCCACTATCTCATCTTACACATCCTTAGTGGCGTGATTATTTTGTAACTGTGTTGTCTTACGGGGGGGGGGGGCTACCTGTAAAAGTGAACATTTAGGTTTTCCGATTCGCTTCAAATTTGCACACAGTGTAGCCCCAGGGAAGGCGCATCGCAAATGTAACAAACTGGAACCACTGCTTTTGCCAATTTTTTACTACAGGCTCCCAAAATTCAGTTTTACGTGTAAATCATAGGCGCAAAAAAACGTTTTTTGTGGTTGCAAATCGTCCCTTTACTCAAAATTTTTGTTAAAACTGACGAATTTATACATGATTCCATAGCCTGACGTCATACCTATATCAACCTATAAGATCCATTTTTTTCAATTTTTGCCTATGGCCTGAGCAATGACGCCAAATGTAAAATCACTCAAATTTGGCGGGCCGAAAAAACGGCTATTTTTTCACATTTCGCCCATGATTTTAGATTTGAAAAAACATCTAAAAAACCCGGATCATACGATTTTGTGCTTACATGTGGGCTACTACTATGCCAAGTTTCAGTCTCATTGGTTTAATTTGGTTTGTGCTAGAACAGTTAAAGTAAAGGCTACTTTTAGGCTTTTTGGCGTACTTTTGCCTTTGTAAATATGTACACTGACAATCGCACTGAAACAAAAGTGTACCAAAAGTGCAAAAGTTGGGCCGACCTGATCAGCACTGGTCGTTGGGTGATTAGTGAGTGAGTGAGTGAGTACCTTCAAGCTTAATTGTTCTTATCTGAGGTAGAGGTGCCTTAGGGGAGTAACACATGTGAAAATAAGCAAAATTTGAGAACTTTGATTTTTGACCTGGGTAGCCCCCCCCCTTAAGTAACAATCATACGGTTGCTATAAATAAATAGCACTATATATATATATATATATATATATATATATATATATATATATATATATATATATATATATATATATATATATATATAATATACAATATAAATACTATAAATCGACTCTTGTGTGAAATTACTTTGCAGACGACTTATTACATCCGCACTTGAAGTAGTTCAGGAATAGCAGTTTTTATTTTTCAGACATCTATAAATTATGTGTAAAGATAATAGATACTATTAGCTAATCTATGTAGTACCTTGAGTACATAAGTCAACAGTTTAGCCAATACACGCATTACGCAAATTTTTACGCGGCGGCCTCAGCCGCCGCGTATATACTATATTACAAACGGTCAGTTTAGCACGTATCTCGTACTCACTGTGTTTATTGCTGTGTAAAAATTTCTAGGTCGTAAAAATACATTATTTATGTGAGCGTGTGTGTTAATCGTGTGTGCGAATCGTTGTAGATTTCAGCGTATAACGTGCAGTGATTAAGTGTACTGGCTATCACGCTTGCATAAGGTTACGAAACGGTAGCTTTGTGTGTGTGGTTGTGTGTGTCTGTGTGTGTGTCAAGTACAGGAAACTTTTGCACAGACACAGCAGGCATTACAACATAACCTGTCGTAACAATGTTTTCACAATTGAATGTCAGCGCGCCGGTACCAAGACAATCTGTAGCCGTTGGCAAAGCGTACCTTGCGACGGCTATGCATGTAGTTGAGCTGTGAAGACACTATCAACGGCTAAAACGTTTTTGCACATGAACTTTTTGCAGCTTCATAAACTGTCATAAAGGGTGGATTTCATTCACCCCGGTGAGTACTGAGTGGTTTTTAAAAATGCAAACGTACGTAAAAAACCATGGATTTTTAAAAACCACCGTGGTGAAATCAACGCAAAGTCTAAAATGAAACTGCTACAGAACAGCATGTTGCGGCTTGCAGTGTTAAATCTGTTGGCTTTTAAAACTTTGGTGTCGCGTTTTATATTCGAAGAATATCCTCGGCATCGTACCTAAGCATGTCGCAACGAAATCTATTGCAAATATGTTAACTTTACTCGCAACACGTGCTTGTTGTCAATAGTTTGGGTAATAGTTTTCCAATAAGCTTACAGTTGACACGATTTAAGTGCTATGACCGTCAGGTTGTCATAATAGTTTTAAGCAGAAGTTTATTTTTTGCGCAAAAGCTCTTGGATGAGTAGGTATTTGAACAAAAATTTGCCCTGTCCATTTTTTATCCATTTGAAGGAAACACACAAAATATCGTTTTAACTTGTAATTTTTGGTCTGTCCTAACTTTTGTCACCAGATTAGCTGTGCTCAGCTGTGTTTTAGTTCGCCATGGTGGAGACAGTGACCACAGCCGTGTTCGATACCTGGCCCAAACTCCGGCAGCGAAGGAAAACCATCATTCTTGCCGTTTGCATGTCCATGAATTTGATTGGCGTATTGTTTTGCTTTCAAGTTAGTTTTTTGTGTTTTTTTATATTAGTTATATGTTTTTTTAGAGTCTGCTATGTCGTTCAAGTAATTTGTGTTTTTATTTCAGAACGGCATATATTTCTTCAAACTCTTCGATAACTTCTCAGCTTCTTGGGGTTTGTTGATGCTTGCTACGCTGGAAACATTACTGGTTTCCATTTGCTACAGTAAGGGTCGATTTATATTTCATAGTCGTCACTGATTCTTAGTATATTACAAAGATTGTATATGTTATATGCGTTTGTAAAAAGTATTCGAGATAAAAAGATAAGAATTAACTCCAAAATGCATTGTTCCGTCACGTCAAGTTCTGCTCCCATAATTCATAGTTTAGCCCTAATCATGCACTCTTGATTTCATCTAGCATTAAACTCTGGCGTGTAGTCTTTAATTACAAAAATTGTTTTAAGTTACTCGCCTTGCAATTACTTTTAGAGCAACTATTTGATGAGTGGTCCTGTAAAGACTTTTTGCAGAAGAAACAAATCGGTAAGTACCGGTTTCAATTGTTGTAAATGAGAATTTGAGACTCGGGGGCTGTGGTGTAGTGGTTAGCATGCTTGACTTTGAGCAGGCGACCCGGGTTCGATTCCCGGCGCCTCCATTTCTTTCTTCTTTCTAAATTGGGGCCTTCTCTTTCTTTCAACAGAATCAACCGGTATATCAACTAACATAATGTATGAAATTGTTGTTGTTTAGTAAGTTATAGTATGTATTTAGACTTTATGAAGGCTTTTTATACACTAGCGATGTATTTAGACTTTACGAAGGTTTTTTAAACACTAGAAAAGGTACATTATCTCAGTCCATGTTAAGCTATGTATGTGCCCTGTGGACTATTACCTCTTTAAAGAACCTAATACAAGTTTAGTTTATCTAATAACTCTCTCCGTCCTAAATAAAGCACCATATCCGATCCTCTGCTTTTCATCATTGACGTTCAAGATCCATTATATTATCCCCATTCAAGTGTAATTTATTATCAGTCCCTACTTTTTGAATAGGCTTGATCCGCTATTCGTATTTCTGTGATGTACTTGCAGTGAGTGATACAGCTTAAATTTTTGCAGGCGTTCTGCAGTTTTGGGATGATCTACAGCATATGCTTGGCGCCCCCTGGACTCAGTACTTGCGCTACTACTGGGTTATCACCTGGAGCATTGTTGCACCCATTTGTTTGACGGTCGGATAATTTTTTCTGATACCAACCTTCCGGAAATCTTCGCAGATGGTCAACTTTTTTCACCAAAATTGCCAAAAATAAAAACTTCAAGGCCAAAAATGCGTAGTCATATATAACGTTGTATCGAGGGCGGCTTAGGTATGTAACTTTTTCATAACTTTTTCAATTGAATGGGTATACGTCTGTAAGTACATGTACATACATACACGGGGTCTCGTCTGGGTGGGGGTTTGTCCCGGATTTTTTTATATTTTAGGGGGTCTTGTCTCGACATTTTGGGGACTTGAACTACAACAACGCAGTCTAGGACAATTTTTGAGTTTTCGGGCACCTTGTTTTTTGCATCACGGAGGGAGGCTTGTTCCAAGAGGTCATATCTCAGGAGGGGCGGGTTGTCCCAGAGTCTTTAATCTGGAGGAGGGGGAAGACCACTCCACTTACATCTGTGGCTGTGAGTATGAATCGACCCTGTTTTATCGCACGGCGACGTAAGGAAATTCTGTTGCAGGTGATTTTCATTGCAACCCTTGCCACTTCTCAACGCACTCGCTACGAGAACTACACTTTTCCGCTGTGGGCCGACATGCTGGGGTGGTGTCTGGCTTTGGCATCGATCATTTGCATTCCTGGCTTCCTGATTTATCGATTGATTTGGGTGGTCTGGCTATATAAATCTGGTCAAATCAGATCTTGCGGAAAAGTAGGTAGTGGGTGAAACAGTTCTCTTGAATCAAGTGAAAATATCAATGGGGCGAATTGAAACCGTAGTCTGCCGATTTTGTTATAAAACCACTCGATTTCTTTCTGTTCTTTGTTATTAAGTCAGTTTTAAATCAGTATATGGACTGAATAGAATTTGGTGTTGATATATTTTTAACAGAATCAAGTTTTAATGCCTCAAGTTATACATAAGTTATAAATAATAAAAATATAAATATAAATTATAAATTCGCTTAGTTTATTGTAATGACATAAGGACTGTTTTCTATTCCTGACATTAGATATGGAGACGGCGGCCATATGGACACGACATTACGTATGAATGAACATGCGTAATTTTGTAAAATTTTTGTAATTTTTGTAATTTTGTAATCGTTATATTAGAGCAGCAAGTAACTTTTTAAAAGCTGAACTTTAAAGCCCGACAATGCAATTAGCGATGGCTAAGCTTTGCGTAACTTTATTTGTTACAATACCCGTATTTTCTAAATTTTAGTATATTCGAAAACTATTTCGAACCTCTGTTTTCTGGATGCCAGAAGCCGACCGGAAACTTTACAAAAAGGAACTGAAACTGCAGACACAAACTTTGAGCATGACAAGTCGGTTGCCCACACTCTTTCTATGTGAGTTGAATTTTCATTGCCAGAAATTTGACTTAGACGTGTTTAATTTTTTTTGCTTTTAGACCATGTCGTCTCTTCATGTGCCCCTATTTGGCCTAGGGTAGGTATGAACACCGGTTTAGCAGAATTTCACTCTGATTTTTTTATAATTTCAAACATAATGCTGTGTGGCTGCGGTAAGTGAAAAAAAGTTATTTTACAGATGTGAATTCAAGTGTTCAACCTGTATGGTAGCAAAGAGGTGATCAGTCGTTTACCTGACTGCAATTAGGTATGGTGAAGGCGCAATGGAATAGTAAAGTTAGTTCATTGGCGTAGTGGACGTGGACAAGGTATTACTGCAGAAATAGAAATTTATAGAACAAAATGGAGACACCTGAACCTACCCACCCGACAGTAAGGGACTCGGCCGATGGTCAGATAGTATTGAATGGAATATTAGCTAGAGAAACAGAGGGCTTTCAGCAGAGATACAAAAAGATTAAGCGTGTTGAGCTTGGTGATGCAACTGAAGTTATGTATCTAGTCATACTTGACACCGGAGTAGATTCGAATCACTTTGAATTTGCTCTGAAAATAAGCGGCTTCGGTTCTATTGTCTGAGACAATCTGTTCCCAGCGCCTTGCTTTCTACTTTCCACTTTTCAGTTGCACTTTGCAACTTTGCCATGTTACTCATGCCAAAATATTTTTAAAAATTCTGAGACGGTCTGATAATTCAGGATAAATTAGTTAAAATTAATATACTAAATATATTTAAAAAATATTTACATATTCACTTTTTTTACATTTTTCATTCTTTTCAACTATTTTTTCAGGTAAATTTCTCCATTTAGGTATGCATATTCTATATTACGAATTTTTTGCACATGTCCCTTAATTAACTAAAAGCAATAAGCAAATAAAGTGAACATTCAGCACCCTCTTTGCTGAAAATATTCGAATAAATTTGCTGCTAGATTCTGATACAGCTGCTCATAATTTGTCTTCTGCTCGTCATTTTCGCAAAACATTATTGCGCAAGCCAAAAAAGTTGGCTACGTTTAATTTCATTTTCGTTTTCGTTTTTCGTTTTCTTTTTGTTTTCATTCATTTTAGTGTCAACTGAAAAAAGAGCGTAGCTGCATCATCAATAAAAACTGGTATAATGCAATAACTCATTAATTATTGGTTTTCTATGTTTCAGTAGCCAAAAAACCGGACGCCCTAAAAGATTTCTTCGACACTGAAACAGAGTCTGAAACAGCTATCTCGATAGATACAGATCTGAAACCGAAGGATGCACAAGGATCTGACACAACTAAAAAAAATCAACGCTCTATTCTTAGAGTGTCGCCGACTGCGCCAACTAGTGACGACGAAGACCAGTTAAAGACTGCCTCCACGGTTTCCAATAAATCTGTCAATTCGGAAAAATTACCTAAAGCTAGAAAATCGAATTTCGTTACTTTTTCTGATGAAACTTCCTACGGATAATCTATTTTTGGAAGGACGTTGCTTTGAACATTACTGAAACATTACCGTGATTTGGGATGCTCTTATATGCTTTATGAAGTTGATGTCAACGTCAACTAAACTTACATCGTATCACTACAGTTTCAGATGTGGTTTTAAAACCCACCCTTGAATAACTTTTTACAGAATGTCATATAAAAAATAAATTTATTATAAATCTTATATAAATAATAAATTAATTATAATAAATTAGTTATTTGATCTATGTTGCATGAAGAATGCTGAAAACTGACTGTAAACTTGACAAAAAATGGATTAATGTAGTGTCACATTTTGAAATTTTATTGCTTTCACAGACTGCGCGGGATCAGAATGCGTCCATTGGTGCAAAATTTGTCGAATTTGGTTACGCTTTTGTTGATTACAACGATTAAAACGGACGAAAAATGCTGTTTTTACTGGAAAAATCAGAAACTAAATCATGAATACATTTCGACAGGTGCATGATATGGCCAATTGTACATATATATTGTTAGACGTAGAAGGTGGAAGGCATAAAGGCAGTCTCCGAAGACTCAGTCCAGACTATGTCTAAGCCCTTAGACTAACACTTTTAAGACTAACGTGTCAGAATTCAGAACACCCTTTGGAATTTGTATGTAATACGTGTAGAATTTTTCATTACGATGTTCTACAAATACTAATCGGTATGCATAAAAAACTTCAGTCTTAGGTTAGTCTTGGTTTTCCATTCAAAATTAAGACATGCCCTTCAGCTAGTCTAAGGCTAGTGTAAGTCTTATTTCAGCACTTATTATGATTTTTTTGCAAAAATTAAAGCCTGACGAGTGTTGTCAAAGATCATGTGCATGTTCTCAAGCTTTTTTAACCAATTTTAACAAGGTTTTTGTGAAATGAAATAACAACAAAAAATTGCAAATTTAAGCTATCGGTAGCTAAATAGTTATGGTTTAAAATGTACTAGCTTTTAACTTATTACTCTAAATTATTATTACCAACCCAAACCCAATATTGCTACATATACTCTAACCCTAAATACTGTGCAAAGTTTCTTCAAAAAATTTTTGCTGCAAAATTATCATTAC